>PVJC01007487.1:0-51308 GCA_004026665.1 Murina feae
GGCAGGCCGCACCCAGCCCTGGCCACAGCTCAAAAAAGAGAACAACATGCTGGGGAGGGCAAGAGTCTGAGAGATCAACATAGAGGGGGTGCCTGCTCCAAGCCTTGACGGTGTGCCTGGGAGCAGGTCCCCAGCAGGTAGACACACACAGGAGGACTGCTCCGAGCCTCAGATGCGGCTGGGGGCAGGTCCCCAGTGGCGACACACACACACACACACAAAAGGTGCCTGGCAGACTGGGGCCATCATAGGACATCCACTGAGGGGTTCTCAGACTGTGAGAGGGCACAGACCGGGCTGAGGGACTCCCTCCACCCCGAGTGCACAAATTTTTGTGCACCGGGCCCCTAGTCCTATATAATAAAAGAGTAATATGCAAATTGATCCTAACAGCAGAACCACTGGGAATGACTGGTCACTATGACTACCAGTCAGTCACACACTGACTACCAGGGGGCAGACACTCAATGCAAGAGCTTTCCCTGGTGGTCAGTGTACTCCCACAGGGGGAGCTCTGCTCAGCCACAAGCCAGGCTGCTGGCTGCCAGTACAGCGGTGGTGGTGGGAGCCTGTTCTGCCTCCTCAGCAGCGCTAAGGATGTCTGGCTGCAGCTTAGGCCTGCTCCCTGCTGGCAAGTGGACATCCTCCAAGGGCTCCCAGGCTTGCTAGAGGGATGTCTGACTGCCAGCTTAGGCCCGTTTGCCAGGGGATCAGGCCTAAGCCAGTAGATGGACATCCCCTGAGGGGTCCTGGACTGCGATAGGGCACAGGCCGGGCTGAGGGACCCCTCCCCCCCCTGAGTGCACAAATTTTTATGCACCAGGCCTCTAGTATTTTATAATTATCATATATTGCCATGAGTTACCTTTCTATATTCTCATTGTATGTGTAGGAAGAATGTAATACAGAAGGTTATATCCATATAGTAAATAGTAGGTGGCTAAAACAGGATTTAAGCTCAAATTTCCTAATTTGATTTATTTATAATATACCATAACTATCTCTACAGTAGCAAACAAAGCCACAAAGCAATGATCATTCTTCTGTTTCTTCAATAACTAAATAGAAATGTAGAATTTTTATGATATAGATTTTATTGAAGCTATTGTTAAAGCACACAAGACACATCTTTACCTTTTTCTTTTTTTTTTTAATCCTCAACTGAGGATATGTCTTTATTGACTTGAGAGAGAGAGAGAGAGAGAGAGAGAGAGAGAGAGAGAGAGAGAGAGAGAGAGAGAGAAACATTGATTGGTTGCTTCCCCTAGGCACCCACACTGGGGATTGAACACATAACCTAGGTATGTGCCATGACTGGGGATCAAACTCACAACTTTTTGGTGTACAGGATGCTATAACCAACTGAGCCACCAAACCAGGGCTAGCTTTACCTTTTAAGAAATTCACAAGATATGTCAAATGATGTAGGAAAAATAGATGTAGAAAATGATTTCAGCCCTAGCCGCTTTGGCTCAGTGGAGAATGTGTCGGCTTGCGGACCAAAGGGTCCCGAGTTTGATTCTGGCCCAGGACTTGTACTATGGTTGCAGGCTTCTCCTGGCCTAGGCCCTGGTTGGGGCTCTTGCAAGAGGCAACCAATATATGTGTTTCTCTCACATCGACGTTTCTCTCTTTTTTTCCCTCTCTTTCACTCTCCCTAAAAATCAATGGAAAAATATCCTCAGGTGAGGATTAACAAAAACAAAACAAAAACAACAAAAATAGAAAATGATTTTAAATTTTCCATAAGAGGCTTACTGGCACAATAGAGAGATACAATACATTTTATTTAAAAAAAAACTGTTTGCAATCATTGTATTATTCTTTTATCAGCAGCATTTTATTGAATAACTGGTTAGCTAGGTGATATTTAGTGAAAAATAATTTTGTAAAAAAATATGCTAGAAATGCCCCCAGAGAGTAGGAACTCATGAGTTGATTCCTTAAGAAGAAAATGGAGAGAAAAAAATGAGAACTTAAGTGAGCATGTCAGCAATGTGGTGGGATGTTTCATAGTAACATTCAGCTTCATCAGAGTTTTTTTTGGGGGGTGGGTGGGGAGAGGAGGGAGGAGAAGCAAGAGCGGAGAAGTGAAAAATAAATTTGGTGTGTCATCGCATCCAGGACTCTTCTTAGTAGCTTCCTATAGAAGTGGACTTGATTAGAAACATATAATCAGAAAAAGGATAGATATTAACATGCAGAATTTAGATATTTTACTAATAAATACCAGCAGCATAGAATTAGTATTAATTGTGGGATATTACAAGCCCTGATAAAGGAATAGACTATGTCCAAATTAACATATACTACATTGTCTAAACTCTTAAAATTAATTTCCTTCTTAAATCCATAACAACCCATAAAACATAAAAAATAATTAGGACCACTATTCAGAGAGGGGAGAAAAATATATCTGACTTTAAAGCCTAACATAGTCATAAATTTCTTTGGAAATATTTTATATATTGGGAAATATGGCCAACTTGTATATGCTTTGTGATATTGGGAAAATTTGTATGTAAAACACTTCTAAGAGATTCAACTACTCTACCCATCTTGGAGTATGAATACAACCTAAGACTACACATGCCCTTCCAATGCCAAGAATCTACTAACATATTTAGACCAAAGAGCTTAACATTACTTAAGCTTCCCTGACTCTTGGACTCTGACCTCCTTAGTTGCTGCATATGCCCCAAATGAGGATGTCCTGAACCCTTCACAATTCTTCCAAAGCCCCTTCTATAGGTTGTGTTTTTATCAAATGTACTAAAGAAATGGATTAATAACCAATATTTTCTTGTACTCTTGTCACTGACGTAGGGATTCCTGCTCCCCTCACCCCAAGACAGAAATCAAGAGAGGACGTGAAACATTCAAAAGAAGAGTTTTACTGAAAACAAGGTGGAAAGGAAAGGAGAAAGGGAGGGCGTTTGAGGCTTCAAGGGAGCCCATACTGATGAAGAGTATGGCTCCCTGAACCACTGTGGGTCTGGCTTATACAGGGCTGGGTTCTCCACGCAAGCACAGAGGAGATTTCTTTGCTTTCCAGGTTCCTGCTGTGGGTTGGTATGAACCATGCAGGTGCAAAGTGGAGCTCTTTGGGAGAGCCTGGAGAGGAACTTTAAACTTATCTAGGAGAGGCTTACAAAATAACTGAAGAGCATTCTCATCCATTTAAGATAAATTCAACCAGTCTGACTGTGTGACTGTAGCTGAGAACTACTCCATATTTCTCAGCATCCTAACCCCAGCCTTAGCTTCTTGCTCCTTTTCAGCATCTTGAAATCTTTCTTACCTATTGCTTCTCTAAATGTTCATGTAATAAAAATCTCCAGCATGCTATCAATGGCTCATTATTCCCCCTCAATTACCCCAATATAGTTCTGCATACATCTTTTATATATATACTAGGGGCCTGGTACACAAAAATTTGTGCACTCGGGGGGTCCCTCAGCCCGGCCTGTGCCCTCTCGCAGTCTGGGACCCTTCGGGGGATGTCCACCTGCTGGCGTGCCTGGCCAGTCTGGGTGAAGGGCTGATGGCTGTTTGCAGGCTGACCAAGCCCCCCAGTGGGGATCCTCACCCCATGGAGGTATGGTCAGCCTGGGTGAGGGCTGAGGGCCATTTTCAGGCTGCCCTCCTCTCTTCAGGGTTCAGTTCCCTACTGGGGTACCTGGCCAGCCTGGGTGAGGGGTTGAGGGCCGTTTTTAGGCTGCCCACAGCTCCCATTGACCCAAGGTCCCAGCAAGGCTGGCTGGAATCAGATTTCTGGGGTTTATTTATCTTCTATAATTGAAACTTTGTTGCCTTGAGCGAAGGCCTAGGCAGGCAACGAGGCCTCCTGTTTTCTTCAGCTTCGTGGCTTCTATAATTGAAACTTTGTTGCCTTGAGCAGAGGCCCAGCTGGCCGAGGCAGGCAGTTTCCTCCAAACAGAAGCCTCCTGTTGGCTCTAGCTCTGTGGCTGCCGGCTGCCATCTTGGCTGAGTTAATTTGCATACAGCCACTCTGATTGGCTGGTGGGCATGGCTTGGCTGGTGGATGTGGGTTAGATGTCTTGGAATGATGGTTAATTTGCATATTACTCTTTTATTAGATTAGATACTAGAGGCCTGGTGCACAAAAATTTGTGCACTTGGGGCGGTGGGGGGATCCCTCAGCTCAGCCTGTGCCCTCTAGCAATCTGGACCCCTCAGGAGATGTCCACCTGCATGCTTATCCCCCGGGGACCCTTGGAGGATGTCCACTTGCCAGCAGGGAGCAGACTTAAGCTGCAGTTGGACATCCTTAGCTCTGCTGAGGGGGTGGGAGAGGCTCCTGCCACCACCGCTGCGCTGGCAGCTGGCAGCCTGGCTTGTGGCTGAGCAGAGCTTCCCCTGTGGGAGCTCACTGACCACCAGGAGGCAGCTCTTGCATTGAGCATCTGCCCCCTGTTGGTCAGTGTGTGTCATAGTGACCAGTAATTCCCAGTCATTCTGCTGTTAGAGTCAATTTGCATATTATCCTTTTGTTATATAGGATATGGAAGGGAAAGAGAGAAAGATAGAAAGATCAATGATGAAAGAGAATCATTGGTCAGCTGCCTCCTGCATGCCCCCCACTGAAGATGGAGCCCTCAACTCAGGCATATGCCCTTACAGGGAATATAACCATGATCTCCTGGTTCATAGGTCAATGTTTAACCACAGAGCCATGCCAGCTGGGCTCTGCATACATTTTTTAAACTCATGTATATCTAAAGCCTTCAAATACCTGCCCAGTTCCTGCCCTAAATCTCTAAACACCTATCTGGCAACACCCACTGTGTATCACTTTCCTATTTAACCTTTAGCATATCTAAAGCATAATTAATCTCTTTCCCCACACTCCTCCTTCCCATTTTCATTTATTTTTGTTAATGGAAGCACTGTGACAGAGACTTACTTATTTTCCTAGAAATAAAGACAAAGTCCGTTTCCAAATCTCCTTGCAATCATCATAGTCTTGTATGCCTAGTTCTTTAAAATAAAGCAAAATAATGGGTCCAAAGCAATTAAAAGATGGTATATCCAGTTCAAATGCTGCCTATTCCCTCACACCTGCCTCTTCTGCCCAAACTCAGCTGGATGATAGGACAGCACATAAGGCACATCAGAGGGTAGAGAAATGACAGCATAGAATACGCCTGAAGCCTTGCATCCATGGTTGGAGAACTATTAAGGAGAGCAGCAATAGGACCAGGAATATCAATCTGCATCTGTTTTTTTCATACATGAGAAAAAGATTGCTACATCCTGAAATTCAGTGATTTATTACTATAGCATAGCACAACCTGCATAGATTTCAGTGTTGAGAAAAACTCATTAAATCTGGAAATCATGGGATCAGAATCTGTTGAGAGAACAGTGGCCAGAAACATAGCAGAGTTTACATCACAAAGGACTAAGTCATATATGCTTTATGAAAGCACATTAAGGAAATAGAAGCAATTAAAGTAGAAAATATTATTTTTGAATCTGGATGTTAAAGAGAGAAGAGATATAATTTGGAAACTTGGAAGAGAGCAAGGAGATTCTAAAGTACTGGCAGCAACCTAGGGATCCTGAATGCAAGTTTTTATAATTGAGGGCAGTGCAGTCAGTACCATACAGCTAGATGTCCTGTGGCTCTTTGATGAACACATGAAATGAAATGAATACAATCAATAAAAGGAAATATTTGGAGGATTGTGATACCCATGAAAAAACAATGAAGAAAATAGAGTGAATAGACTTCAAAGTCAGTGATAAAAATGAGGAATACCCCTGAATTAAAAAAGATTATTAGTGCCTGTTTTCAGAATAAGGGACCAGACTAGCAGCAGCAGTAGAGAGCAAAGAGCATCCTAGTCCTCTCTCTCCGTTCTGTGAACAGAAAAAAAAAATAGGAGAAAAAGTAAATAATTTCAGAGTTGGCCCCAAGGGTAAATAATGTTATCAGGATATGACAGGTTTTGACACAGGAGAAAAGCTGAAAAGCATTTTTATGTAAAAAATAAAATATCCCCGAAAGATGGGTTTACAATGGACTTTCAAACAGCACAGTGGAAGTTGCCAAGTTACAGGCTGAGTTGAATGGAAATGAGAATACAGGAGAACATAATGTGTGATTTGTAAAGATGATGTCTTGCTGGGACCTTTCCCTTACTCTTAGATACCTATACATAATGAACCTCTGGCCTCTAGGTTCATTTCAGTCCATTTCCAAAGGCAATTGTTGCATTCCTAGTTTCTAAAGTTCTACATATTCCTCTTTGACATTTTTATGGCAAATGTTTGCCATTGCAATTTAATGATATAAATAATTTGTTTTTTATTTGTTCAAATACTGAAAACATGTCATTCTGCACCTGATAGTTCCATTATTAGTTATCTATGGGTCTGATTTATATTTTCTTGTTTCTGTTTGTTTGTCGTCCCCCCCCCCCCCCCGCCATGTCTTTAAGGAACCAAGCTGGAGTTAGTGTTGCATTGCTTTCTTCCAGAGATCTACCTTTGCTTCTGCCAAGTGCCTGGGCCACTATCTTTCTAGGACTAACATCAACTCAACTATCTATTTTGTGTTTGTAGAATGAGAGTTTCTGTAAGTTTTGACCTGGAATACCTGTAAGGGGAAGGTGGCCCTTCTCCAGTCTTTGTAGAATTTTTAATTGTGTGTGAGTGTTATTTTGTCTCCTACCCAGAGGCAAAGCTGAGAAAAACAAGCATCTCCTTAATGTCTGTAAACAAATAGGATTTATCCTACTTCACCGCCTAAGTGTTATCTTTTAGCTCCCTGGGTACCAGCATCTCTGCTCTAATTTTTTACTGTGCTTAAGTTAAGCTTTGCATTTATCCCCCAGGTGAGCCCATTAAAAACCAACTTCAAGACCACTAGAGATGGGTAGATGTCAATTTCAGGGTTTGCTTAACTTTCTAGATTTGTGCTTTCTTGTTATTTTTGCTTCAAAGGATTGTTTTCATTTTTTCCCTCAGCTAAACCATATATTGTACTTTCTTTTTCTTCTTTACCAACATTGCAGGTGCTCTCTCTCAAGCAATCTTTTTTCTTTTCTTCAGACAGTTTGTTCACCATATTGCTGGAAGATCATTCCCGCTAATGATTTGATTTATTTTTGAGAGTTGAATTATTATTTTTTTTCATTTATTTGCTCATTTCATATGTCAGTGCACAGCACTAGACAAGCAAATACCAATACAGAAGTTATAAATCAAACAATTATACAATCAATATGAATAAATAACCATTTCCTATTTAATTAGCCTAATATACAAGAATAATTTGAAAAGTCTGTTAGAAACAATTTTTGCATCTGGTTGCATAATGTGAGAATTAAAGAATAGTCTATTGTTTGACAAAGTGGTTATGTTTGTATTCTTATCACCTTCTATTCACCCCGTTGGCCAGTGAAGGGTGCCTCACCCTAAAGAGTATGAGATGGCCAAAGTGCATGACACCTGACACAGAGAGATGAGGAAGACTAGTTTATTAGTTACATATACTCACAGCTCAAGCTCAAAAGAGGAGGACACCACACACCATGCAGAACCGCATGAGGGTTACACAGAGGCTGTGGAATGCAGAGATCTTAGTGACAAAATAATGGAATATGTCAATAGGCTTCCAAGGAACTAAAATCAACTAGGTTGAGGACTAGGTAGAGTCCATGTGGTCTGGCTCACAAGAGTACAAGCTGAGCAGGAGTCTTCCCCACTACAGAGGGAGCATATCTGGAGAGAGCAGGGAAGCTCACAGCTAGGTCTTTGGAACCCTTTGAGGCTCAAAGATATCAAGTGAACAGATGGAATTTTAGTTCTATAATACATGATGGGCATTAAGCCCCTCATACATTTGCTATCACTCCTCTACTCAGCCATCATGGTGTACCTTGCTGATCAGTCTTAAGACAGCACTCTAAGCAGCCACTGTCAAAATATTTCGTTTTCTACGTCTCATGAAACCTATAAATCTTTCCTAATCAAGATCATTTATGTGACAAGCAGTCATTATTGCATTAGTTTCAGCTTATGAATCAATTGACCATCTATGATAAGAACAATCTATAATAATAAAAGCATAATATGCTAATTAGACCAGACAGCTAAACGACCCTTCGGGCATCCTTCTGGATGACCTTCTGGACGAAGCTGGGGCTGCAAGGGCTGAGGTAAGCCATCAGGCCTCTAGTAGCTAAGATAAATGGACACCTCTCTACTTGATTTTGCACATGATTAATTCTTTCATAATCTGGATTTTATAATATATATAATTAATACATATATTATTTCTATATCAATTTTGTATTGAATTGCTTTTCCTTTTAATACTTTTAGTATAAAAATGATGGTCATTTTTGGTCTTCATTGCACTCCAAACTGAATTTTATAAGCCTTTAACCAACCAAATCAAGTGTTAATATACCAGATTTTCTGGTGTATAAGGCGATTTTTTTAACCCAGGGAAATCTCAAAAATCTTCTCGAATAATGAGAAGGATAGTGAGAGAAGTGACCTATCTCCTCTACTTTCTCTCTCTACCATTTCTACCATTTTAGCAGTTTTGTCTTGACTTTTGAGAAGATTTTCCTGGGTTAAAAAGTCGTCTTATATGCCAGAAAATATGGTATGTGAAATAGTTATCTATACAGCAAATCACCTTTAAATGAAGCCACCTGTAACTAATAATAAAGAAATACTAGTGAACTTCAGATCTGGAGTGTTGAGTTATGCTAAAGCCAGGTGGGCATCTTTGGCACCAATATATTCCTAAAGAGTAACTAAATATAATTTTCCCAGTATGAAAAACTATATGTGTCCTATGTTTGAATTTTTGAAGACATTAGTGATGTTGAAAACCTTATTTATAGTTTGAATAAAATTCTCTATAAGATACTTATTCTATTTGAAAAATTTTACTATTTCTCAACTTGCACTCCATAAATTCATGTATATGTGTATTATTCATAAATATGCATGTATGCATATATGTATTTTTGTGTGTGTGTATGTGTGTGTGTGTGAGAGAGAGAGAGAGAGAGAGAGAGAGAGTTATTCCTAAAATCCAGGAAGCTGCCCAGCCAGAGTGGCTCAGTTGGATGAGCATTGACCTATGCATGAACCAGGAGGTCAAGGTTTGATTCCCAGTCAGGGCACATATCCAGGTTGTGGGCTGGATCCCCACTGTGGGGTGAGTGCAAGAGGCAGCTAATCAATGATTCTCATAGTTTATGGTTCTATCTCTTTTTCCCTACCTCTTGCTTCCTCTCTGAAATCAACCAATTAATCAATAAAAATAAAATTCCAGGAAGCTAAGAAAGCACTGAAAAATATCTGTAGTTTCAATAATACTAAGTTTAGACAGCTCAGTATATGCATATTTATAAAATAACATTGAATAAATGATTAAAGGATGAATCAAGAGCTTCTGGTATATAAGTTCATTGTTATACCACAGTATGTTATTTTAATCATTTTTATTTCCTATAAGTATGCATTTTTAGTAATTCCCAATTCAAACACTGAGACCTTTGTAGAGTACTGGTTTGTTCATGACTCAAAATCTGAGAGTTTGAAATAAGTCAAATTTAATGGAAAAAATATTGAAGGAAAATGGCACTTTGGGGGTAGAGTTAGACTCTTTTCATATATTCCTGGAAAATACAAAACAATATTATTGGTAATCTGGAGAGCGATAACAAAGAAGTTTACAGACATGATGGCCTTGTCATCTATTTTAAAAATGTTTTTATAGTACTGTATAAACTAAATAATTTTAGGATAAAGAAGTATACTTTGGAGATGGATATTCTGATACATGATGGGATGCCAGATGTTGTAATAAAACATGAACACATTTGAGTTAACCACAATTTTTAAGGTCCTTGGATATTAATTATTGTGGCAGTCTAAGAAAGATGCAAATATCTATAAGAATGGCAAATATGTTTTAAAATATGCATGCATAAAATTTATTGGTATTTTTTTATTTAGCAAAGGATACATATGTATGTACTTTTAATGTGTATCTGAACTTTTATTATTGAATGAAAAAAGTTGTGGGAACATATACTTGAAATATTTCCCTCTAAGAGAATGGAACCAAATTTTTAATTTCCTCATAACTATTCAAGTTAGTTGAATTCATATTGAAGTTTAAAAAGAAATTTAAACCACTCAGAAATCATACACTTTATCTAATCTAATAAGAGTAATATGCAAATTGACCCTCACTCCTTTACACCCATAATCATGCCCACAAGCCACACCCACAAGCCACACTCAGAAGCTAAACAGGAGCAAATATTTGAATTAACTAAGATGGTGGCGGCCACAGAGCTGGAGTTGCCCTGGGCAATGGAGGAAGCCAGGGCCCTGTGGGCCCTGAGCTCTACTCAAGGCTACAAAGTTTCAATTATAGAAGATAAACAAACCCCAGATACCTGCTGGGCTGGGACCTTGGGTTGCCAGGGGCAACCCAGGCTTTGAGTGGGGAGGGGGAGGACCAGGGCAACAAAGTTTCAATTATAGAAGTTAAATAAATCCCAGATATCTGCTTCCAGCCAGGCACTCCAGTAGGGACCCTAACCCTGAAGGGGCTGTGGGCAGCCTGAAATGGCCCTCAGCCCCTCACCCAGTCTGGCCAGGCACGCCAGCAAGTGGATATCCCCTGAGGGGTCCCAGACTACAAGAGGGCACAGGCTGGGCTGAGGGACCCCCCTGAGTGCACAAATTTTTGTGCACCGGGCCTCTAGTATATATATATAAAAGTCTAAGTGACTAGAGCAACCAGAACGACTGGAATGACCAGTCACTATGACATGCACTGACCACCACAGGGCAGACACTCAATGCAGGAGCTGTCCCCTGGTAGTCAGTGTACTCCCACAGCTAACCTCCCCTGGCTGGCCAACCTCGTGCAGTCCCTCCACCTCCTCACCCAGCCAGGCAATTTCCATGGTCCCTCACCCCGACCAGCAGGCCCTGATTGCCTGATTGGGGCTGGCCACTGGGCTGGGATGGGGAACTGGGGGTGGGTGGCAGCAGATGCAGCCCTTTTCCCAGAGTGTCCAGGGTTGGCTTCCTCCTTGGGGCCAGCGGTCAACCTCCCCATGCCCCATCTCTCCCACCAGCTGGCAGGCCCTGATTGGCCCACCACAGGCCCAATGTGGTGGCAGTGCAGCAGTGAGGAAAGGAGGAGGGGGGAACCATGCAGTGGCAAGGCACTGACAATGGCAGCATTGACATCTGGCGTCTGTTCCTTCCACGCCCGGCCCAGTGACCATTGCCTCCTTTCTGGCCCAGCCCAGATCAGCCTGGCCCTGATCAGCCCTGATTGCCAGCCAGGCCTAGGAACCCCACCCATGCATGAATTTTATGTACCAGGCCTTTAGTATTATCATAATGTAATGTATGACCTCTTAGAAGAAATAGCAAGAAGAAAATTTTTCATGCTGATGGTTATAAGTTTGCCTGTTTGTGCAGTGTGTCTCACTTTATGCCACCCAATAACCAATCAACAACCAGACTCTGCAATGTGGATGGCTGTGTTCTTATAAATTCCAAAGGAAACTTATATAATCATATACTTATTCTTTCTTAAACACATAGCATAGAGAAAGCATCTTCTTGGAAGTTCTTGTTAAAAAACTGTACCAAGGAGTAAATATCTAACATGTTCTAGTTCAGCTAGACATTGGCATGCTTAATTATTTGTTAAGAATAAAGAAGACCCATATCGGATATACCTTTACTAAAATAAAAAGTTTAAACTCGTATTGGGATTCTAAATACCATAGTCTGACAACCAAGCCTCCACATATCAAAATGTTTGTCCAATCTAAAGGTCGTCTACACTTTAGCCTTTCAAACCGATCCTATTATTTAGTAACGAGTGGCCCGGTGCACAGAATTTGTGCATGGGAGTGGGGTCCCTCAGCCCAGCCTGCACCCTCTCCAATCGGGAACCCTTTGGGGATGTTTGACTGCTGATTTAGGCCCATCCCACATCTCTCTCACAACTGGGACCGCTGGCTCCTAACCACTCACCTGTCTGCCTGCCTGATCATCCCTAACTGCCTCTGCTGGCCTGTCTGATTGCCCCTAACCCCTCTGTCTGCCTGCCTGATTGTCCCTAACTGCTCTCCCGTGCAGGCCTATTCTTGCCCCCAAAGTCCTTCCCCTGCCGGCCTGATCTTGCCACTAACTTCCCTCTCCTGCTGACATGGTTGCTCCCAACTGCCCTCCCCTGCTGATCTTACCCAGTCTCTGTTTGTTTTTCTCAGCAGTCCTCCAGACCTCCCTGCCTCCCTGTGTCCCTCTTCCTCTTTCCTGGCTGGGAGGGGGTGGGGCCAGTGGGGGCCACTCCACCCTCTGCTGGCCCTCCCTTCCATCGAGGCATCTTCAGGCCCAGTCTGTTTTGTTTCCTCATTGAGAGAGGCTCCGAGAGCGAGCTGGGAGGAAGGGAAAGAAAGGGAGAAAAGGCTGTGAGCTGGTGGGTGCAGTGTGTGTCTTCGTGTGTGTGGTTGTGAGTGTGAATGCTGGCCCCTTCTTCCCCGTCCCTGTATCCGCTGCCATAAGTCTCCACCCACCAGAGCCTGCTGTGTGCACAGCCTGGGTGTTAGGTTGAGTCTCTGGTCATTGTGGATGTGATAGACCCAGGGTTTTTATATATTAGGATTACTTCCTTCTGAGAAATTGCTGATGCTATCCTCTCTCTCTAGAATTACTTCACATTGACCTCTTCTCTTTAAAAACTCAGCAGTTTTTAAGTGTCTATCTCAAGTATACTTTCTGTGTAAAGGCCATCTTACTAGCTAATACTATTATTCTATAATGCTCTTGGGTTTTCACAACATATTTACCTCCTCAACTTTTCTACACATGTTGTTTATAAATTGGTGTCTATACCACATAGGCACTCGAAAGTAGGAATATTAAATTCTTTCTAAAAGAAGATGAGTAGTTATTATTATTCACCTTTATATCTCACTTCTATATGTCTAACCTAATGAAGAGCCTCAGAAAATGTTAATTGATTTAAATCTATATAATTAAAAGAAATTCCGAAAGAGTAATGGAACATGTAGAGCCAAAAGTTACAAATGATAACTAATTGCTGGGTCCTTTCAGAGTGCATTATCTATCAAACTCTGTGTCTATTGAGCATATCTCATTTCCATTTTTCCATGTCCTTTTTCCCTGGAGTTTACTTTTAAAACCATATCAAATGCCACAGTCTTGAAATGGGTTTGAATGTTCTCTATTTGAATAATTTTATGGGCACCTTAAAGAGTAGAATGCCGGTTCTCCCTTTGGAAATGTGATCTTTTCACTAGGCAAATGGCTAATGGCATATCTAAATGACCATTGTTATTTTGTGTCCTTTTTCTTTTCCAGAATTGAGATAGCTGTCTCATTCAGTTTCAGCTCGTACAGTTTGCAGTTTGTAGTTCATTTATTAGAGAGGGATTTAGTCTAAGGAAATCAAATGTTGAGCGTTCAGTTTGGGGGGCAATCTAATAGAGCTGGTCTATTGTGGTTGCTTCTTAATAATGAGATTAGACTTGATAGAGTTTCCTCCAACTACATCAGTTAACTATCATCAAACCACAAAGATCTTTCCTTAGTATTTTAAAGCTTTTATATTTATCTCATGCTTGAAAAGTGAGACATTCTAACATTAATGAAAATTTGAAGCTATGTAGTTTTAGGACTAGTACTGACTTGTCTTATTATAAAGGTTATGTTTCATCCCCTTTCAAATAATCTTAAAATTCATAAATTATTAAGTTATTTTCCTTAATAAAGTTTGATTTTTTTAAAGCATTCAAATAGGAACTATTATCAGAACTTCCTGATAGCTGAAGACAACAATGACTGTCTAGGTACCTGCTTCTGATTATTTTCTACAAAAAAATAGAGAACAGCTAGGGGGAAATATATATGTCACACTACAGATAGAGCTTAGTATAACTTCAAGACAAAAATGTTCAAACACAAAAATTATCTGAGAATAAAATAGAAAAAAATGCCATATTTATTACTAATGCTCCCACCCATGCCAAGGGGAGAGTGAGAAAAATGCAGGGGATAGAGAAGAAGGGAATAAGCAACAAGATCTATGTTTGATCTAAAACCACCATCATTATGTCAGAGAAGATAAGAAAATCAGTAACGGGAGATAAAAGTATATGCCACCTGATGAAACTTTGTGGCTTCTGGAGGAGCAAAAATGGAAAAGGAAATTAGAAACTCCTTTTGACAGTTGAGTGATTTAGGGAAAAGATAAACAACATATGAAAATTTAAACACAAAAGAGAACAAAAATTTCCAAGAGACACATGAAAACATGCTCAAAGTCACTAATCATCCGAGAGATGCAAATCAAAACAACAATGAGGTACCATCTCACACCTGTCAGAATGGCTATCATCAACAGACCAACAAATGACAAGTGCTGGAGAGGATGCAGAGAAAAAGGAACCCTTGTGCACTGCTGGTGGGAATGCAGACTGATGCAGCCGCTGGGGAGAACAGTATGGTGTTTCCTCAAAAAAACTAAAAATGGAACTCCCATTTGACCCAGTGACCCCACTTCTAGGAATATATCCCAAGAAACACCAATCAAAAAGGATATATGACCCCTATGTTTATGAAGCACAATTTACCATAGCTAAGATTTGGAAACAGCTTAAATGCCCATCAGCAGATGAGTGAATTAAAAAACTGTGGTACATCTACACAATGGAATACCACACTGCAGTCAAAAAGAAGGAACTCTTACCATTTGCAACAGCATGGATGGAACTGGAGAGCATTATGCTAAGTGGAATAAGCCAGTCCGAGAAAGATGAATATCACACGATCTCACTCATTTATGGGGTATAATGAACAACATAAACTGATGAACAAAAGCAGATCCAGAGACAGAGAAGCATCGATAAGACCATCAAACCTCAGAAGGAAGATAGGGTAGGGTGGAGGTTGGGGGGAGAGATCAGCCAAAGGACTTGTATGCATGCATATAGGCCTAACCAATGGACACAGACACCAGGGGGATGAAGGCATAAGCGAGGAGGGGGGGCGATGGGGGGATAAGGACACATACTAGTATGTAATACCTTAATCAATAAAGAAAAAAATTCAAGAGATGCAACCTCTCCATCTACCATAAAAGTTAAAAACACAAACAAAATAAAGTACCTTTATTTTTCTGTATTTAAAGAGAGTCAGGTATAAGAATCTTTAAAGTCATCCTTCCAAAAGACAAAAATTATCAGGAAATATTTAATACCTTGATCAGAAAACAAAATCCAATATATATCAACAGAAGAAAATTCCTCCTAGAAAAAAAACACAAACACCATAAATAGAAGAACTTATAGGAAACATTCCAAAGAAAAATAAATATACTAAAAGAAATATGTGAACATGAAAAACCATTTGAAATCAGAAATGAAAATGCTATGAAAAGTGATCAAAAGTTATAAAAATGAAATTAATGCTGATTAACATAGGAAAGAATGGGAAGAAAATAACAGAATTACCTCAGAGATAAAGAATAATTTAAGGTGTATAAAAGAGAAAAGAATGTAGTGAAAATTTAATAAGAAACATTGAAGAAAGTTATAAAATAGCCAAGTCAATAAAAATGTAGTAAAGAAGCAAAAAATGGGTCAGAAAAAAGTAATAAAAATGGAAATCAAAGAAAACATTTATTTCATTGGAGACCCTGAAGAAAACATCAGTAGGAAAAAAAGGAATATTTAAAATTTGAATTAAGTAAAACTTTCCAGAATTAACAAAATATTTTGTAAATGTATGTATTTGAAAGGCCTATTAGGTTCTTGGGGAAAAAAATCTAAGACAAACATCTCAGAGATATATCCTAGTACAATGATTGGATTAAATATACAATATATAATATTTCCAGGCCAAAAAATTAAATAACTTTAAATAACAAAAGAAAAGTAACTTAAGACAGCAAAGATTAATGACAACCAACATGCACAAGAAGGCAACAACCAGGCAGTGGTTATTTGTTTTTTAACTCAGTAAAATAATATCTGTATTGAAAACACCTTGAAATCAGAAATGAAAATGCTATGAAAAGTGATC
This sequence comes from Murina feae, assembly GCA_004026665.1. Lineage (NCBI taxonomy): Eukaryota > Metazoa > Chordata > Mammalia > Chiroptera > Vespertilionidae > Murina > Murina feae. The sequence continues at coordinate 16,138 of PVJC01007487.1, forward strand.
AAAAGATAGGAAAAAATGAAATTAATGCAATTAACACAGGAAAGAATGAAAAGAAAACAACAGAATTATCTCATAAGTAAATAATTCTCAAGGTGCCTAAAAGAGAATTATAAACAAAGAACATGGTGCCTGTGTGGCTCAGTGGTTGACCATTGAACCATGGATCATGAGGGAAAAAGATGGAATTTATTTTTCTGAATGATTTTTGATAATTTTAGCAACAAAATAAGTAATGACTTATAACCCAGAAAATAAACTAATTATCTATTAGTTTACACTGATGTTCATAATAGAATTAATACATAAATGAATAGATGTAATAATCTAATAATCTAATATAATAAAAGAGAAACATGCAAATTGACTGTTACCACCAGCCAATCAGACTGGCTGTATGCAAATTAACCCAGCCAACAGCCATGGAGCTAGAGCAAACCAAAGGCTTCTGTTGTAACTGCCTGCCTAGGCTGGCTGAGCCTCTGCTCACGGCCACGCCCACCAGCCAATCAGAGCGGCTGTATGCAAATTAACCCAGCCAAGATGGAGGCTGGCAGGGCGGCTCTGCACTGGGAACCTCCGCGGCCGGCGTAGCTGTGCCGGGTGTGTCAGCTCAGTGGGAGGGGGGGTCTGGCCTGGGGCCTCCTCGGGGCGTCCAGGAGCAGCTGTCCTGGGTCTGCTGCCTAACTCTGCCCCCGGGGGGCCTCCCCAGGGCATGTAGGAGCACAGGGCCTCTGCAGGGTGTGTAGGAGCAGCCATCCTGGGTCTGCTGCTTGACTTTGACCCCCGGGGGCCTCTGCAGAACATCTAGGAACGCCTGTCCTGGGTCCACTGCCTGGCTCTGCCCTGGGGGCCTCCACAGGGTGTTCAGGAACACCCGTCCAGAGTCCGCTACCTTCATCCACCCCCCAGGGGCCTCCACAGGGCGTGCAGGAGTGTCTGCTGCACAGTGCGGAGAATCCGAAGCCAGTTCACTGCCCGGCTTCACCCCGGGTGTGTTTGCTCAGCAGCAGGGCCCCACCAAGGGATTCTTCACCAGCGTCCGCCCCTGGCTTGCCACCCAACTCTGCGCCAGGTGTGTCCCCTCAGCAGTGTGGGCCCACCAGGCGTGTGCAATCGTGGGCCCTCCGGTGGGAAACGTCCAGGCCTGCACTCACCAGCCCTCCTACCCCCCAGTGCACGAACCCTGAAAGGGCTGTGGGCAGCCTGAAAATGGCTCTCAGCCCCTCACCCAGGCTAGCCAGGCATGCCAGCAGGTGGACATCCCCCCCGAAGTGTCCCAGACTGCAAGAGGGCACAGGTCTGAGGGACCCCCACCCCCCGAGTGCACAAATTTTTGTGCACCGGGCCCCTAGTATATAAATAATAGGTAGGAACAATTATTCCCTGTAGTAGACTTCTAATTCATAAATATAGAAAAATTGGAGGAAATAGAAAACCACCATTAAACAATAACTCCAATAAAAATTTTTCAGGCAACAATGGTGGGTAAAAACTAAGATTAGTGAGTTGGGATAGGATGAAAACAGGACATTTGCACTGTCTTTAAAGTATCTCCCAATAAAATATTTATTAAATACAAATGAAAATTGTAACTTCATTGTGGAGAGTCCTAGTAAATACCACCTACACCAAGAGAACAAAGTTAACCTCACCTATTACAGAACCTGGCATTATCATGTATATGACTTGAAAGGATGCACTAAAAGAAACACACACACACACACACACACACACTAGGGGCCCAGTGCACGAAATTCGTGCACTGGTGGAGGGAGGTTCCTCAGCCCAGCCTGCCCCCTCTCACATACTGGGAGCCCTCATGGGATGTCCTACTGACAGCTTAGGCCCACTCCCTGCTCCCCTTGGGGAGTGGGCCTAAGCTGCAGTCTGGCCTCCCTTTGTGGGAGGCCACCAGCCCCATCACCCTGCTGCTTCAGCCACTGCCAGTCACCACATCCACCAAGGTGTTTTCATCAACATGGACTCCAGTCCCTTCACCATGAAAAAAATGACAACTTTCTTTAGGCATTTTCAAGATGTATCTTTCATAGGATATGACCTTTCTTTCTTTCTTTTTTATCCTTACCTGAGGATATGTTTCCATTGATTTTTAATGAATGTAAAAGAGAAGGGAAAACAGAAACAACAAAGTGAGAAGAACACTTTGATTGGTTGCCTCCTGCATATGCCCTGATCTGGGTCCTTGCCAGGGAGGAGCCTACAATGTAGGTACATGCCCTTGGTCAGAATTGAACCCTCAGTCAGCAGGCTGAGGCATTATGCACTGAGCCAAACCGGCTAGAGCAGGATATAACATTTCTTAGTCCTCCAGCAGTGGACCGTCATTTTTTTTCTCCAGGAGTGTGGTGGAAAAACTCTAGATCGCCTTTTTGGATTCTTATTACCCAAGTTACTAAGAATATTACCAGTGGCATACAGGGAGCTTAGCCAATGAGCAGTAAGAAAAGGTGTTTCCTCTGTAGTTCACTCCCATCATCAGCTCCACCCCTGCCCCTCCAATCCCAGCTCAACCCCTGCCCAGGCCTGTAACTTCTGGATGAGGATGTAGGCCTGGGCAGAAGACCCCAAGCCTCTTTGCTGGCTTCACATACTGGGAGCCCTCATGGGATGTCCTACTGACAGCTTAGGCCCACTCTCTGCTCCCCTTGGGGAGTGGGCCTAAGCTGCAGTCTGACCTCTATGATCACCGGCTCTGATCCTGCCCCCTGCCATCGCCGGCTCTGCCCTTGCCCCACTGGCAGCCTCTTGCCAAGGCTATAGGCCTGGGTAGAAGACTCCCAGACCCCTGCTTTGCCAACTCTACCCTTGAGCCTCTGGCCAAGGCTATAGGCCTGGGCAGGGGACCCCCAGGCTTCTGCTTTGCCGGCTCCACTGGTGCCCAGACCCCTATGACTACAGGCTTCACCCCTGCCCCTCCGATCACTGGCTCTGCTGAGCCCAGGCTCCTGCAATTTCCGGCCTTGCCCCTGCCCAGGCCTGAGGCCTCTGGCCCAGCCTTATATCCAGGTAGGGCACCCTCATACCCCTCTGATCACCGGCTATGCTCCTGCCCATGACTGAGGCCTCTGTTGAAGGCCTCTGGCCTGGGCAGGGGACCCCCAGCCCCTTCTGATTGACTGTTCTGCCCCTTGGACCCCTGCCTTCCCTGCCACCTGCCTGGCTAACAGGCCTGACCACTTCAGTGGCAGGGCTGAGCCAGACTGGGTGCCACCATCTTGTGGCCATGGGAGCAGCCATCTTTGTGATGGAGTGATGCCTAATTTGCATATTACTATTTTATTAGATAGGATGGTGTTTGTTGTCCTTTATAAAAATGCTTAACATCAATCTAATCACTAAGTAATGTAATTATGGAATTTTGCTTAGTACCCTCCCCCCAAAAAAGTTAATCAAAATGAATACAGTTTGCCTGGCTGTGTGGCTCAGTGGTTGAGCATTGAACCATGAACCAAGAGATTGGGGTTAGATTCCTGGTCAGGGCACATGTCCAGGTTGTAAGCTCGATCTTTGGTAGAGGGCATGCAGGAGGCAGTCAACCGATGATTCTCTCTCACCATTTATGTTTCCATCTCTTTATCCTTCTCCCTTCCTCTCTCTGAAATAAACAAAAACATATTTTTAAAAATGAATATAGTTTTATGCTCTTTCAAGTAATTTTGAGATGTCTACTTAATTTGGTTACCTATCTGCCACTAATTGAGAAAATAAAAATAAACTGTGATTTCTATAAGCACATAGAAATATTTACCTGAATAAATTATAAATAGAGAAAAATGTTATTTACTGAAACCACAATATCATAACTATATGTAATTTTTTACTCTTAGGCTTAAGTATTCTTAAGTCTGCATATTAATGCATTAATGTGTAGTTAACATCCAGGTGACATTAATTTTCAGTCATAATTCCCAGAGAGCTTCCCACACCAAATTTAAGTGCAGGCAATTGAATTTCTAGGAAGCTTTATTTTCTCACCTTCCCTGAGTTTAAATGACCCTTTATTGAATACCCATCTCTTTTTTCTTGTCTCACATTGCTTGGTATTAGATGGAGCACTTATTAGCAAGGTCTGCATTTGCAGTCTTATGTATACAGCAAGAAGGATGAACTTATTCCTGGAGGGTAAGAATTAACCCAAGAAATTCAGAAAGATTGGGGAAAAAAACACTACATATTTGCATAGAAAAGAAAACAAATTAGGACTTTTAATAATAAAATATTTCTAATCTCTAATAATTCAATGCTTGTAGCCTTCAGTTTTTGTTTCATAAACAAGTTAAAATTTGAAAACAGAGTAAAAGATGCCAAAGTTTTGTTTGTTTGTTTGTTTGTTTGTTTTTTGTAGATTTAAATAGTGTATTTTATCCTGCTTTCTTTCTAACACAAGCAAAAAGATACACGGATTTTAGGTGCTATGGAAAGCAAAGCATAGAAATACATTACTTTTTCGCCATGCCATCCATAGTTTATCACTAATTTTGTACCAATGGTGAGCAGAAATATTTTAAAAGGTACAACAGAGAGACTGACTTTCAGTCACCTGAAAACCTGAATGAAGTGTTCTCCCAGAAAAATAATCAAAATGCTGGCAAAAAACCCCAAAATTAACAACTTCAGATCTCTGGAAATCAACCACTGGAATAAAACAAACTGAAAACCTCTGGAAGAAGCAGTGTCTGTGGCATTTGAACTTGGGTCTCTCCCCATTCCCTTTCAGCTTCCCTCCTACCTCATCTCCATGGTGCAGCGGCTCTGAAAAACTAGCCGTCTCATGCCAGTGAAGAGTACAAACCTCTTTTGGATGGAACCTTAATGGTAGGACCCATCTAGTAACAGTGAATATTCCTAGCATTACCAGATTTAAAATCTGTGGGTATATTTTCCTCTAGTAAAAATGCGACTCAATGAGTTAGTAAAATTTAAGAGAAGAATAAGAGAAAATGTAACATGTTTTAAGTACAATGTTCTTTTTTTCCCCCACCTGCAACAGACGGTTGTTTCTCATACTAATCAGAGACATTTGTTGAAAGGGACTGCTGTTGACTGAGGTAAACATATGCCAACCTGTAGAGATATAACTAAAGTGACCAGATTTTAACATTGGTGAAGTGGGACACCATTGACTAGGGGGTGTTCTTTTTTTAATTTTAATTATTACTTAAAATATTACAAAGAGTAGTACATATGTCTCTTTGCAAAAATCGGGACTTATTTAAAACGCCTCGGGACGCGGGACAAATTGTTAAAAATCAGGACTGTCCCGCCAAAAGCGGGACATCTGGTCCCCTTAAACTACATCCAGATAGCCTGTGAAATCATGCCCAGTTATTATTCAGGAACTATTTGGGCAAAGAAATAATGCCTTTAAAGGAAATAAAGTCATAAAGTTCACTTCTAAATTGTAGAACAAAAATCAAAGCCTGATTCTTGCTTTTGAAAAGATCAGAAGTTATATAAGTCACCTAGAAGTAAGAGAAAAGACCACAAACTTCCAGAAATACTGAGTAAATATTTGGAAAGCAGTGGCAGCAGCTTGTAAGATATCATTTTAAAGGATTTATAAAAGCTCAAGAAAATGGCATGGGGACGTATGTCTCAGACCATGTTTATGAAAAGTGGAGTTACTCACAATTTTCTTTATGCAGTCACTGTGGTCTGTGTGTTCAATAGCCTGCATGCATTTATGTGGCTTCCTGCCATATGAAAGCAGGCTGATTTAATATGTAGAAACATGTATGCATCCTTAATCTAAAAGAACACTTGGGTAGTTACTCAATTAAAGTTCATAAGAATAAAAGTACGTACTTTGAAGTCAGCTGAGGGTTGAAGGTTAAGTGCATAGCTCTAATGTACTTACTAAGCTTCTCTCTTTCTGCTTCCCCTTTTGACACAATCAAGAAGTTGAGTTATGGGAATTGGAATAATGCATGTGTGTGGATTTTATTTTGTGTGTGTGTGTCTGTTTTGTCTTGTTTTAGTGAAAATGTGTTAGCAATCACCTTAAATGAAATAGAACGTAAGAAGCAGAGGTATAGAGAAGCAAGCAAACAGTTCAGTCACTTCATGATTCCAGAGAGTGTTATTTGGAGGACTCTGTTCCCCGATACTTATGAGTAAAAAATTTAACCCAGGAACCTCGTCGTGAAGACCTCTGGAGCATTAGGCCAATTCAATTTTAATATGCTTTCTAATATGTATTAAGGGCATAAAATGTAGCATTTGTTAAATGTATTTAAATTTTTTGTTCTCTTATTTGCCGTTATTAACATTGTGGTGGTAATGTTTTACCTGAGACCTTAGTTGGGTGGTTCAATAGAGATATGGAAAGTCATTGTAACAGTACCTGACACACACAAAACTTCCCATGACTGGTTATTTTGCTGTGATTATTACTAATATAGTCCCCCCAAGTGAAGTGTTAAAGTAAATGAGGTTCGCCTTAGTGCCCTTCCACCTCCTTGTTCATGTATTTTCCTACAGATTTCCTTGTCCCTCAATTCCTTCCTCTTCACTACTTCATATTAATATCCAGGTTATTGATCTCACTACCATTGTAGCCAATCAAATATTTTCTCTATCCAAAAATCCTAGGATAAACAAATATGGGTAGATAATAGGTGGAAATTATTAATACTACTATTAAAAACTTGATTTCTCTAGTTTATATAAATACTAGGGGCCCAGTGCACAAACATTTGTGCACTCGGGGGGTGGGGGTCCCTCAGCCCGGCCTGTGCCCTCTTGCAGTCTGGGACACCTTGGGGTGGGGGATGTCCACCTGCTGGCATGCCTGGCCAGCCTGGGTGAGGGGCTGAGAGCCATTTTCAGGCTGCCCACAGCCCCTTCAGGGTTCGTGCACTGGGTGGTGGGAGGGCTGGTGAGTGCAGGCCTGGACGTTTCCCACCAGAGGGCCCACAATTGTACATGCCTGGTGGGCCCCCACCACTGAGGGGACACACCTGGCGTAGAGTTGGGTGGCGAGCCAGGGGCAGACGCTGGTGCAGGATCCCTCGGTGGGGCCCTGCTACTGAGCAAACACACCTGGGGTGGAGCCAGGCAGCAGACTGGCTTCAGATTCTCCGCACTGTGCAGCAGACACTCCTGCACGCCCTGTGGAGGACCCTGGGGGGCAGATGAAGGTAGTGGACCATGGACGGGTGCTCTCGCATGCCCACATGGAGGCCCCGGGGCAGAGCCAGGCTGCAGACCCAGGACAGGTGTTCCTGGATGACCCGTGGAGGCCCCCGGGGGGCAAAGCCAGGCAGCAGACCCAGGATGGGCGCTCCTGGAGGCCCCAGGCCAGACCCCCCCTCCCACTAAGCTGACACACCTGGCACAGCTACGCCGGCTGGCCGTGGAGGCTCCCAGTGCAGAGCCACCCTGCCAGCCTCCATCTTGGCTGGGTTAATTTGCATACAGCCGCTCTGATTGGCTGGTGGGCATGGCTGTGAGCAGAGGCTCAGCCAGCATAGGCAGGCAGTTGCAACAGAAGCCTTTGATTTGCTCTAGCTCCATGGCTGCTGGCCTCCATCTTGGCTGGGTTAATTTGCATACAGCCGCTCTGATTGGCTGGTGGGCGTGGCCGTGAGCAGAGGCTCAGCCAGCCTAGGCAGGCAGTTGCAACAGAAGCCTCTGGTTTTCTCTAGCTCCGTAGCTGCTGGCCTCCCTCTTGTCTGGGCTAATTTGCATACAGTCGCTCTGGTTGGCTGGGAGGCGTGGCCTGGCTGGTGGGCGTGGCTTAGGTATCTCGGGTAATGGTCAATTTGCATATTACTCTTTTATTATATTAGATTAGTGATTTATGCCATTGCAATCTTACCTAAAAGAATTAAGATGAACCAGTAGCTATTTTTTGTGTTATGCTCCAGTAACAAGTAACTTCATATTTTGTGTCATACTAAATAGTAAAGTCTATTTCCAACCCATCTAATCTAATAAAAGAGAAACATGCAAATTGGTGTCACTCCACTATGCCCCAAGTCACACCCACCAGCCAATCAGAGTGACTATATGCAAATTAACCCAATCAAGATGGCAGCCGGCAGCCAAGGAGCTGGAGCAAGCAGGAGGCTTGGTTGCCCTGGCAATAGAGGAAGCCAAGCTTCTCACCTGCCCTGGCCAGCTGTGGCCAGCTGTGAGCTCTAGTCAAGGCAACGAAGTTTTAATTATAGAAGATAAATAAATCCCAGATACCTGCTTCTAGCCAGCCTTACTGGGAGCTTGGGTCACTGGAGGCCATGGCCAGCCTGCAAACAGCCATCAGCCCCTCAACCAGGATGGCCACACCCTCATGGAGTAAGGGTTCCTGCTGAGGGGCTTCGCCAGCCTGCAACAGCCATCAGCCCCTCACCCAGGCTGGTGAGGCACCCCAGCAGGGACCCCCTCCATGAAGAGGGTGTGGCTAGCCTAAAAATGGCCCTCAGCCCCTCACCCAGGCTGGCCAGGCAATCTAACAGGAACCCCCACCCTGAAGGGAGTGTGGCCAGTCTGAAAACAGCCATCAGCCTCTCACCCAGGCTGGAAAGGCACCCCAACAGGATCTCCACCCTGATCTGGGACACCCTTCAGGGAAAACCAGCCGGCCCCCACCCATGCACCAGGCCTCTATCCTATATAATAAAAGGGTAATATGCAAATTGACCCTTACAGCAGAACCACTGAGAAGGACTGGTCACTATGACACACACTGACCACCAGGGGGCTGATGCCTAATGCAGGAGCTGCCCCCTGGTGGTCAGTGGGCTCCCACAGGGGGAGCTCTGCTCAGCCACAAGCCAGGCTGACGGCTGCCAGTACAGCAGTGGTGGTGGGAGCCTCTCCTGCCTCCTCAGCAGCACTAAGGGTGTCCATCTGAAGCTTAGGCCTGCTCCCTGCTGGCAAGTGGCCATCCCCCGAGGGCTCCCAGGCTGCCAGAGGGATGTCTGATTGTCAGCTTAGGTCTAATCCCCCAGGGAGTGGGCCTAAACCAGCAGGTGGATATCCGCCAAGGGGTCCCAGACTGTGAGAGGGCACAGCAGGCTGGGCTGAGGGATCACCCCCCCTCCCACCCAGTGCACAAATTTTTGTGCAGCAGGCCTCTAGTATAATATATGAGGTTCTATGAATTAGTTGCCAATCTGATTTGTAAATTGAGCTGCCTTGATGATGCACATCTCATCTTGTAACATAAGAAGATTACAAGGAACATGACAGAAACACAGTAGCTCTTAATGCTTCTACTTGGATGTTGTGTATGTCACATGTGCTTATGGATAAGGAAATCACATAGCTAAGCCTTACATCAATTGTGTAAAATAAGTACCACTTCCTTATAAGGTACTACAAAAGACATGGCAGTGGGTGGACGTGATTCTTTCTTGTGAAGGGGGATTGGTATTTGACCAATAGTAACAAGCTACCATGGTCACTTTTCCCAACTGCATTAATATTCTGAAAGTGGCACAATTTTAGTGGTATCCCATGGATTATTTCATAGGGATAGACTTTTGTTTTTTCACTTATAAGGTTTCTATTTATAATATTTAATTTGGAATTGTGCTAATGCTGATTTGATATTAATTCAGATATTTGATGAAAAATTGCTGTTATATATTAAACAATATTTATATTTAAAGATATTATTGACAAACATTTCTTGTAATTAAGAGTACCTTGAATTTTGTACACTTCAAATTCTTTAAATGCAATAAGTAGTATTTTTTTAATTTAAATTCCTTATGGTTTATTACATAAATCTCCTTTTCCCCCCATTCACCTCTCCCCAATTGTCCCCATCCCCCCAGCACATGCCCTCATCCTCCCCACCTCCCCATCTGTGTCCATTGGTTATGCTCATATGCGTGCACACAAGGATTTGTAGTACTTGTTTTTGAGGCTGAGGAGTGGGGATTAGAACTGTTATCAGACTAAAAGGGTCCATTTGCCTGCACACATCAAAGCCCAATAAGACATGAACATGAACTTGCAACAAAGAAACTAAGGGTCTGTTTTTGGGAAGTGGCCCATGCCTGGAGTCACAGGTTGGCGAATGCTCAAGACCTGGCTGCCCAGTGTCTTTTAGGGGATGGCTCCGGTAGAGGAAAAGGCATTGATTGTGGTGACTAAGGGAGCTAGGACCATGGTCAGGGCCGTGGTCTCTACTGATTGGTCAGTGTACAGTAGGAGGTGGAGATCATTGCATCTGGTTCTGATGTCAGCCATGGCTTTTCTGGGACTGGAACTGAAACACAGCTGAGGCCTAGATATTCTCTTTAGTTTGACTGAAACCCAGTCTCGGTCAACAGACCCCAGGCTTTGTTCCTAAGATTACTTGATGCGACCCAACCTCATTGTCCTGAGGGCTCAATGACTAAGGAGTGATCCTGCAGGAGAGACGGGGACAGGTGAGCCAGGGTACTGGATGAGGCCAGTTTAAATCAAAGGAAAGAAACAGGAAAAGGTCATAATAAAGAAATGAAATGACTTTTTTTTTGGTATCAGTTACAGAACCAAAGTAAAATTTTACTCAATATTTCTCTTGTTTCACTTAAAGAATAAAGTCTAAGTAAAAGAAACTATGTTCCGAAAATATATAATATGAATAAAAAACAAATACATAAAGTTTTCATGGAAATTGTTTTAATAATAATTAGAGTCAGTGAATTTATTTGACGTCTGCTCCCCCGAAGGCAAGCTCATAGCACATAACTAGAATTGTAAATATAAGCCTTAATGTGTACATTTCTGAACAGCATTGGAAGGTAGATAAATGGATTTCATTAATGTCCATGGAGTTAAATCTTGTTCCATTTGCCTCAAAAATAAAACCCTAAGCAAGTTTTTCAAATGGTGAGTTTTTCAAATGGCAAGAGAAATAACTGTTTATTCAGGAAACTACTGCCCTTAGTGTTAATGTACTAATTAATTATACCATCTCCTCTCTAAAATAAATTCATTTCCTCAATAGTTTCCGAGCCACAATATCTGGCATAATGAAAATCTAGTTTTGGTTGTTTCCTTTATGCCCCCTCCCTTTTAAAAAATTATATTCTGTATCGAATATTTTTCAAAATAATTCTTGAAAATGTATGACCGTTTATTATTTGATCATTTGTATTTCATGATAAAATGAAAATAAGCTGGCTGAATGTGAAGAAAATGGACAACTGAGTATGTTGTAAATGTTAAGGAAATGTCGATAAAGTTGTCATTTAGTAGCTCTAGAACAACCAAACTCTGGCCTGCATTCTCTATTTCAAATAATGCTTCATCCGTTTATCTGTTACCCACAGCTGCTACTTTCATGCTGCAGTAGCAGAATTGAAAGAAAGCAAAGGAAGAGAGAAGAAACGGGAGGGAAGCAAAGGCTCTTTTTTTCTGTGGGATAAAAATACCTGTAGGAGAAAGGCCTGAATGGCCCAGCCGCTCTGTACTTAGGAGCCTTTCCCCCCTCTTTCCCCAGATTCCTACCATCCCATAAAATTGGAACTTCAGCCTTTTAAAGGGAAGACGCTTCTGCTCACCTTTCATTGTTCATTGGCTTATTCTAATAAATTGAGGTATGTGGTTTCAGTTCCCTCCTTCTATTCGCATTTCTCTGTTAAAGTCACGCATTTCTTGGTCACAGAGTCTGACGTAAGATAAGATCTTCCCTGTGACTGATGTGATGTTGTCTGCTATGAAGAACCAAATCTTCCCTCATGCAAGTTCAGAGATCATTATTAAACTTGGTTTTTGCCCAATTTTTTAATTTAGGTCTATTAGTAATATTCAAAATGATTGATATTTGATTCCTATTGATTGTTATTCAAATTATTCAGTTGATTGAAAATTTGGAGGAAAGAGAGGAGTGGATCACACACACTTTAACTCCAGCACCCTTTGGTGTTGACCAGGAATCTTCCTGTGTCCCAGGGTTGGCAAGGAGGAATTTCACTGTCAAATCACCAATGCTACCCATGCTTGGTAAACCCAATGTGTAAATGAATACAAAATTTAAATAGAGAAAAATGACACTTCTCTCCTTATAGGCACACACTGTAGAGCTCAGGGAAAAAAAAATATTTTTGTGGAAGCATTGAGAAGATAGCTATAGCTCTCTAGTCCATCACTCATGTCCAGACTGGGGGATTATTGACTTGATCAGAAGAGAAAATAGATCTTTATTGAATCTATGGCCTAACCACTTCTTAGTTCTCTCTTTATGACTTGCTTTTCTACACACGGTCAAAGGTTCTCTCTCCTCTTACTCTCATATCCATGAGTTATACAAACTAGCACCCAGACTAGAGTCTTATGGGCTCAAGAGATACTCTGACTGACAAAGGAGAAGAAGGCCAGGATTATTTATGTGGCAGCATGAGAAACCTATACTCATGACTAATTCATTCCATAGTTTATGTGTAAAAGATGGGAAGACAGGGTGAGTATCACGCATGAGCGACCTATGCAGGTGTAGAGGGTCCCATGCTTAGAAGGTCCCAGTGCTTGGTTTAATGATGTGCTATTACCATCTTGAATTTCTTAATTTTTTAAATAAGAAATCTGGCAATTTCATGTTGCACAGGATCCCACAAATTATCCTTGGGAGAAGTATTCAAATTCACTGCTTGTCAAGTTCAACCAGAAATAAAGATCATTTTAATTTCTGTGTTTTTCCCATGTGTATTTTCTGATTGCTCCATTACTCAACTGGAAAAAAAAACCTAGATATTTTCCTCTTAAAGAAAGAGTTAGCTAGAAATTTCAAGTTAAGCAGTTTGCTGAAACAGAACATCAAATGCTGTCCATGAATATCTTTCCATGGACTCAGACTTGCACAAATTACATGTCTTTAGAAAGAAACCACAGATCTGCTTTTACAAGGTCATTCAAGGACTGCTTTTATTTTGCTACTTTGCCATTTCATAAGGCATTATCCTTGATCCAATGGCGAAACTGGCACCCTGCCATATACACGTTTCTACCCATGGGATAGGAAAAGAGGATGTCTTAAGACAAAAAGCTTCATTTTTAAAGAGGTAACCTATAAATTACATATATGACATTTTCTCGAGGTATCATTTTCCCTAATTAACTAATGAGGCCATAACTAACTATGAGGAGCAATAGCAACCCCGCTTCATGTGTCAACTCAAACTTTCGGGGGAGAGGAGAAACCATTGGGGGGTTACAGCTAGTACTGCAATATTTCGAGTGCTAGTAGTGTTTATTGTCACTAGCACATATTTCTATTAGGGTACAGAATACATAAAGGATTTGATATGTAAAACATCATAGTTAATTCTTAGCTAAACTGGAGTCAACATTCATGACTTTTGGTCAAACTTGTTCGGTTGTGATGAGATTATAAAACAGCCTTTGTCAGACCAGTCTCTTCTCTTGTTGCTGTTCAGATAATCTCATCTGCAGAAAATTTATGGCCAGTTTGATAATGAGTTATGAAATTGTAACACTTTGGCCAAATAGGATAAGAGATATCCTAAACTCTCTAAAAATGTTCAGAGCAATTCCAGATGTTTTATAGAAGCATAACAAAGCAGGAATATGTATTGCAGTATAGGATTTTGAGAAATGTATGTTTTTTTCTCTGTTATATATAATGTTGAGAAGATATAATCCACAGTACTGAATACAGTATCAACTAAGGTATCTTGGCCTAGTGATTAATATTTATATCGAATATCTACAATGAACTGATTCAAAAAGTTCAAATTTTATCAGGCTTGTTGGCTATAAGAAGAAAACAGTAATTTAAAGATATGAAAGGTATTTTATTAAGACAAAAGAAATCAACACAAATAATTGAACATGATGGACTAAAAACCAAATTCAGCAATTGACATCAGTGCTATCGATAGCTAGACTATAGTGTGAAATAAAACTAATGACTTGGAAATATGACAACATTTTCTCAGGCATTATAAATTGAATCAACTCTCTTTAAAGAGCAAACCCAGGTTCAGATGTTAGCAAGCTAAATTTGACCAACCTCTTTCTAACTATGGAAATTTATTTCTCTCTGCCTGTAAGTAATAATATTCATCTAAAATAAATGGTGCAATTTCTCTAATGTGATATATGTTACCTTTTATTTTATTACCAGAGGGCTGGTGCATGAAATTCGTGCATGGGCAGGGTCCGTAGGCCTGGCTGGCGAACAGGGCCAGTAAGGTTCCCTGCCTCCCGGCCTCCCTCCTCCTTCCCTGGCTGCCTCAGTGCTCCTGGCGGTCAGCACACATCATATCGAGCAATCTAACTCCGAGTCTCCTGGTTGAACGCCCGAGGAGACAATTTGCATATTAGCCTCTTATTATATAGGATTGCTTTCTATTCTTCTATATTATTGTATGAGCTTATGTTACTTTTGATGAAATTCAAACAGAATTCATCTAGATTTCTTAAAGTTTTTATTCTGAACAATAGGAATTCAAAGAATAATAATGTTCTTTTAACTTTCCGGTATTTTTTGCATTTTAATAATTAAAATTAAATTTATTAAAATTATTAATCATATTATTATTAATTTTTAAAAAATATAGTGCATATAGGCACTCTGCACTCCATGTACTTTATACCTTTATCATTAAATGCTCATAACAACTTTCTGCAATTGAAAAGTCTTATCCCTCCTTTAGCAGTTGGAAAACTGAAGCTAAAAAAGATAAATATCTTCTCCAAACTTGTGTTATAGATAAAATTAGAGCATAGATATCCCTTATTTTGCCTGTGAGATTTGCACTGTGCATTTACCATTGAGTGAAAAGAAACCAGTTAATTCAGTCAAACTGCAAATTTAGTAGTCTTCTCACTACATCACTTTAGGGTTATCAAAGCAATTTTGATTTGTCATCCATTTCTAGCAAAAAGAATTGCCTTTCCCTTTTATTTATGCTTATCAAGAATGTAGGATAAAAGGTGTTTGGGGGGGATAAATATTAGCATTAACTGGAGAGGGTGAAAAGATTCTAGGAAACATCTAAGTGTGTTTTCATTTATAATGCTAGTGAATAGCTCTAATAATCTGTGTAGATGGTCTGTCCCACCTGGTATGTACAGATGATTATCGTTGGGGAATAAGAAATGATTTCAGTTCAAACTCTATTTTCCAAGATGGTTCCTATACCCTATGAGATCAACGTTTCTGCTAAAGTTTCTTTTGTTTCCCCCCTCACTATTCTCTTCTCTCTTCTACTTTATCAGTAACTTTTCTTCCTCCTCCGTGTTTGGTTTGCAAGGAAGTCACTGGGTTCAGATCTTCTAAATAGAATCAAGTTGACACTGTTTTGGTTTCAGCGGAAGTTAAACCTGAATAGGTTGCCGTCTGTAATTCATAGTCTGTTGTGAAAGTACATAATGTGAAATGATGATTAATTTCTTATGCAGCATGCTCAGGTCAAAGTTTTCTTTTCCTTTATTATTATTATTTAATCTTTACCTGAGGTGGGGAGGGAGGAAGGGAGGGGAGAGAGAGAGAGAGAGAGAGAGAGAGAGAGAGAGAGAGAGAGATCAGTTGCCTCTCCAGCAACCCTGACCAGGGATCGAACCCAAAACCAGGTATGTGCCCTAACCAGAATTGAACCCACAACTTTTTTTTTTTGTTGTATGAGACAATGCTCCAACCAACTGAGCCACCCGGCCAGTACAGGCCAAGACTTCCTTGATACTATAAAGCAACCAGAAACTGTGTTTGCATTTCCTTTATGTGTTCTAACAGTTCACCCTTACCTCTCATCAACAGCTCATGGTTTTTCACTTAAAAGAAATTCCTTTTATTCAAAAATTCTTTTGTTCAAAATTACAAAAATATTTTTAAATATCCATTTGAAATGTCACATATCATTAAAAAGAAATCTCTATAATTCATCCTCTTTAATGATACAGACTTTGAGGACGCCTTCTATAATTTTCCTTTTTATCAGAAGTTAATAAAAGGAAAAAGGGGGGAAATAGTAACAATAGAGAGGGTAAAAAAGAAGTGGGGGGATAGGGTAGGGAAATGAAATTAAAGAGAAGAAAGGAAGAGAGGAGAAAGTCAACAGAGATCTAATCATTACTCACCTTGGAATATATGACCAGCTATGTGCTAAATTCATGTATATTTTGTTTTGTTTGAGGCATTTCTGCTTTGTGATGTGTTAATGTAAATGTTTTATATTCAATCTTAAGTTATATATTTTGAAGAAGATTTTGGATTGCTCAGCATATAGTTTTCATTATCTTTTAGTTAAAATGTATGATATAGTTGTGCATATCATATATTAAAGTATTTCAATAAGCTATTTTATCTACTTTTTATTTCTAAAATATAATTGCCATATTATTCAACATAATTTTATACTATTTTATTTTTAAAGGCCTTCCTATTGGATTTTTTAGTCATTAATGATTTATCTTTAAAATTATCAAAATTAGCCATGCTTTATTTTACTATTTTCTTCTTCAACTGTTGGTTTAATTTTATGTTGCTTTATAAGAAACAAATTAAAAATATTTTTCCTGATCATTAAAATTTTCAAAGATATTATTTTTAAAATTTAAACAGAAATTATCAACATTATCTAAACCAGTGTTTTTTAAACTTTCATATTTCTGTGAGATATCTAGACATCAGGTTAAGTGCAGATATTGATATACCTGTCTGTGATGAGGTCTAAGTTTCTGCATATGTAACAAGCTTCAATGTGATGGTAATTCTGCTATTCTATGGACTGACTTTGTGCAGCAAAGATTCTATACCATAATGTTCTGTTTTTAAATTCTTGTTTAACAGAAATCTCTTGTATCTTATTGCATTGTATTCTTCCTTTAGTAAATTGAATCTTAGTAAGGAATTTCATAATTTTGAATTGATATTGGATTTTATTATCAATTTCCCTTCTTAATTTTTTTTTACATTGTCATTAGATGCAGAATTCAATTTTTGTGTAGCAAGTGAGATTTTGTTAAAACCAAATTACCAGATTGTGGAAGTAGAAATAACAGAACACACAATAATATATGAACTTTAGATAACTCATTTTTTTCATATACATTGTGTCTCAAATATGCATGCAACAAAAAAACTCTTATTGTTGATCTAAAAATCAAACTTAACTGGTGTTTTGTACTTTATCTTGCAAACATACTTTAAGGTCTAATGAAGATGTAGTGTAGTGAATTATGAACAACTGAAAAGATAATTGTCTTTATTTTTAAAAATATTAAATCTAATTAAAACCTTCAATTTCTGATTTTAAAATTGTGTTGATATTCTTTATATCATTCTTAATTTTTTCACTTTACCTAATGAAGAATAATATTTTAGAATTGTATATCTGTCAAAATGTAGTTTTAACCTTATTTGCTTCAAGGTTTTTACTTTTTTATGCTTTTGTTCAATATTCTTTCATTTTTGCCATAATATAGTTGTTATTAATTTTTTAATTACTGCACTTATATTTATAATTTTTAAGAGTTTTATTTCATATAATATTAAATTTGTGGTTCATATTTCCTTATGTTTAAGTGTGACATATACCTAATGATCTATAATAAAATATTCTATAATATTTATTTATTTATTTATTTATTTATTTATTTATTTATTTATTTCAGAGAGAAAGGGAGAAGGAAAGAGAGGTAGAAGTATCAATGAGGAGAGAGAACCATTGATTAACTGCCTCCTGTATGCCCTCTACTGGGGATCAAGTCCACAACCCAGAAATCAAACCATGATCTTCTGGTTCATAGGTCATTGCTCAACCACTGAGCCACTCCAACTGGACACATTCTATCATTTTTGAAGTTGTGTTGCCCCATATCCAGTATATCATCATTTTAAGTATATAAAGGTCTTTTGACTTTTAATATTGGAATTTAGACAATTGAATGAAGAGTAGTAATGACTACACTGGTTATAGTTTTTATCATCTTATTTAACACTAGGGTCCAGGTGCATAAAAATTTGTGCCCTCTTGCAGTCTGGAACCCCTTGGGGGATGTCCAACTGCTGGCATGCCTGGCCAGCCTAGGTCAGGGCCTGATGGCTGTTTGCAGGCTGGCTAAGCCCCCTAGTGGGAACTCTCACCCCATGGGGGTGTGGCCAGCCTGGGTGAGGGGCTAAGGGCCATTTTCAGGCTTCCCACAGCCCCTTCAGGGTTCAGGTCCTTACTGGGGTACCTGGCCAGCCTGGGTGAGGGGCAGAGGGCTGTTTTCAGACTACCTTCATCCCCTTCAGGGTTCAGGTCCCTACTTGGGTGCCTGGCCAGCCTGGGTGAGGGGCTGAGGGCTGTTTGAAGGCTGGCCACAGCTCCCATTGACCCAAAGTCCCAGCGAGGCTGACTGGGAGCAGGTTTCTGGGATTTATTTATCTTCTATAATTGAAACTTTGTTGCCTTGAGTGGAGGCCCAGCCTGCCTAGGCAGGCAGTGAAGCCTCCTGTTTGCTTCAGCTCCATAGCTTCTATAATTGAAACTCTGTTGCCTTGAGTGGAGGCCACAGCTGGCTAGGCAGGCAGTTTCCTCCATCACTGGCCTCCTGTTTGCTCTAGCTTCATGGCTGCTGGCCACCATCTTGGCTGGGCTATTTTGCATATCGTCGCTCTTATTGGCTGGTGGATGTGGCTTGACTGGTAGGAGTGGCTTAGGTGTACTGGAGTGAGGGTCAATTTGCATATTACTCTTTTATTAGATTATTTTTACATAATGTTAAACATACTTTAAATTTATAATAAGTTATTCCATTTTATATTTTTCTAGTTTCACATAATCAGAACTTCCAATTTAACGTTATTCATATGTTGGTAAAAAGTTGTAGCCTTTTTGGCTTCAATTAGTCCCTTCTTTACCTACATTTCTCCATCGCTATCAATTTAATAGAAAATTTAGGACCTTTCTCCTTTGTGATTTTTTTCCTATTTAAATTCTGTGTTATATGCATTCAATAATGAGAAACAAAGAACTCTGCCTCTGTTAGTTTTTACTATTGTTACAACAGTAGAAAATATTACATCTCAAAGCTATACAATATATGTACTTTTAATTGCTTAATAAAAATATCTACCTTGTATATACTCAAATGTTTTAGAAGTTGCAAATGCCTTTTTAATTTCTGTTTGCCAAAGAAAGTCTCTCTGGTTCAGCAGTTTCCCCTCTCTGAGAGCCTTTAAAGTGCTGTTGCATAGCATCTGATCTTGTTACATTGAGAACTTGATGCTACTCTGATATCTATTGTTGTATCATGCCTATTTTTATCTACTTAATAGTTATAAAAACATAGTTTAACATAATATGGAAAGACAAAGGATATATAAACATTTATAGTCCATTGATCATTGTAATTGGAGTTCAATGAGAGTTTGATATCTAAATTAAGAACTTATTCTATGAAGTTAAAATTTATTCTATAATGCACTTTCATATACCTTCCATGGATTTTTGTTTTATAATTCCTAGTCTCTCCTATTGGTCCAATATTGAAGTTTCTTATTTATTTTCTTACTAGAGGCCCAGTGCACAAAAATTTGTGCACTCAGGGGGGGTCCCTCAGCCCAGCCTGTGCCCTCTCACAATCTGGGACCCCTCAGGGGATGTCCACCTGCTGGCATGACTGGCCAGACTGGGTGAGAGGCTGATGGCTGTTTTAATGCTGTCCACAGCCCCTTGAGGGTTCTGGTCCCTACTGGGGTGCCTAGCCAGCCTGGGTGAGGGGCTGATGGCTATTTGCAGGCTGCCCACAGCTCCCATTGACCCAAGGTCCCAGCAAGGCTGGCTGGAAGCAGGTTTCTGGGATTTATTTAACTTCTATAATTGAAACTTTGTTGCCTGGTCTCCACTCAGAGTGTGGGTTACCCCTGGCAACCTAAAGTCCCAGCCCTGCAGGTAGCTGGGGTTTATCTTCTATAATTGAAACTTTGTAGCCTTGAGTAGAGCTCAGGAACCACAGGGCCCTGGCTTCCTCCATTGCCTGGGCAACTCCAGCTCCATGGCTGCCGCCATCTTAGCTGAGTTAATTTGCATATTTGCTCATGATTGGTTGGTGGGCATGGCTTGTGGGTATGGCTTGTGGGTGTAACTGAGTGAGGGTCAATTTGCATATTACTCTTTTATTAGATAGTTAATGTATATAATGTGATAGTCCTTTTGTCTATTGATTGAATTTTATCCATTGTCAATTTTGCTTTTCACTGCTTCCAACAATTAACATATTCATATCTCATCCCATTCATATGTTATTTATTGGCTTAAATATGCACCTGTGTATTCAAATTTAGGCAATGTGTTTCCTCTAATGCTTATGGCAAACAGAATTAACACTAGAAATTATTTTGTTCTATTTTTAGGAGACACATTTAAGAGATAAGTTTATCTCAAAAGACATACTATAAAAATATTTTGTTCTATAAAATATTTACATTATTTTTACATTTAAAATTTTTCATCAATAATATGTCTTTAGTTTTAACTCTGTTTTGCAAGAGCTGAAAAATTCCTTTATTTGGATGAGAAACAGCATTTGAGGAGAATGTTGATTAACATGCTTCAATACTGGATTTTTGTTATTTACTTCCTTTTAAAAAATGCTAAAAAAAATAATTATCAGCCCTAACCAGTTTGGCTCCATGGATAGAGCGTCAGCCTGGGGACTGAAAGGTCCCGGGTTCAATTCCGGTCAAGGGCGTGTACACACTCCCCAGTGGGGAGTGTGCAGGAGGCAGCTGATGGATGTTTCTCTTTCATCGATATTTCTAACTGTCTATCCCCCTCCCTTCCTCTCTGTAAAAATTCAATAAAAATTTTTAAAAAGTTATTAGATAAATAGTTATCAGATAAATTCCACCAACCAGTTCAGACAGACATTTCATCTTTCCAAGGCAGTATGCAGTTACAGGAATCAGATCAGGAAAGAAGAAATGGTCAGAATCATGAACGAGGACATTTTTACTTCACGTTTAATCCAGAGGCTCTTTTATTCCCGAGACTCCCGGCGTTTACGAGAAGGGGGCTTAAGAGACTGAGACGTTAAGCAGAATTTTTACCAGTTTTGTGGGACTGAGAGACCAAAATAGAAGTGCAATTCAGGAGAACATCAGTATAACCAACATCCCAAACTTTAAGATAACAAAAGGGATTCTCTAGATGTCAGAGGAAACTGAAATGGACCAGCACTAAGGCTGTGGCCCATCTTGTTGCCATCTAGACTTCTAATTATACCGTTATGATCCTAGAGTAATAGGAATTCTCTGCTAGCATACCTCCTTTGGGGAAAATAGCATCACCCAGATACTCAAACTGTCTTTAAATATGTGTGTGCTCAATATTTGAGATACAATATTTAAAAAAAACCTGATAATAGAAAGAAAAATGATAGGAGAGAGAAAAGAGAATAGGAATAGATCTTCAGGATATGCAAATGATGGCATTATCAGACTAATTACAAAATCATTTGGTCTGGCCCTGCCAAGGCATTAGAGG
Source organism: Murina feae (assembly GCA_004026665.1). Lineage (NCBI taxonomy): Eukaryota > Metazoa > Chordata > Mammalia > Chiroptera > Vespertilionidae > Murina > Murina feae. The sequence continues at coordinate 37,590 of PVJC01007487.1, forward strand.
TGAGTTAATTAAATATTTGACCAAATATAGCAGGGTCATTTTTTCAATACATGTTTTTATTGGTGATAATATTTCCCTCCCCTTACCCTTCTCCTCCTGAAGGGTCATTTTGTTGTAAGTTGATGATTTTGTGTGGCTACAAATATATCCAAATGGCCCTTGGTAGATAGGCCCCCCCCCCCACACACTCTCTACTCCTGGTTTAAGGCATCTAGACTTTGAATTCTCCCAGTACTTGGTGGATTCTTATAACATTCTGATAAGCTGGGCAAAGAAAGTAACTGAGGATCGTGACCCAAATCCTCATCAAAGTGGAGTGATGCAGTAGTTCTTGATGCCTAAATTCTGATAACCAGTCTCTTGTTTAACACTTTAATCTATTGTCATTAAGTAAAAAGTCCTTTTGCTTTTCTCTACATTGTCTGAGATATTCGGGAGGGATTTTGTTGTTGTTCATTTCCCTTTGCAACAGGTGTTTTCCCTTCATGCTCAATAGTCATTTCTATTAAACTGTCAGGATAAGTTTCACACTCCTCCAGAAATGACACGTTACAGCAGAGTGTACGAAACCTTTTATAACTAAATTTGGGGAGCTTTCAATGCATATAGAAATAGTTTTTACTTAAAAGTCTTCTGATCTCTAAACAGATAACACTAGATAAATTCCTATTCAGGCTATTAATATAAGAAAAATAAAAGATGTGGTTATAATTATACATAGATTTGAAATGTGGCTCAACAAGGACTGAGAGTAAAGGACGTTAAGTTTTGCTTTGTAAGCTCTTCCAGGAATGAATTGCATTGGCCTCTTGAAATGGCTGCTAGTTATCACATTTAATGGCACTTAATGGCTGTACAAGATCCAAATCATAACTTACATGTGCATTGCTACTTGCTAGCTGTATGAAGGCCTGAGTCAGCACTCGCTATGGCTGAGCAAGAGCAGTTTACGTGGTGGCTATCACCCGACTGGAAGAGGGTTGCAGCTTTCATGGGGCCTTTGATAAACCACTCTGACTTATGCCCTATCGAATAGGTCTTTGGAAATTACTATATTATTGAGTTCTTCGTTGTAGTTTCAGGTGAACTCCTAAGATATTTAAATTGGAAATTAAATGTGACTTTTAATATCTAAACATTTTGTAACTTTGAGTTTGAAATGACAATCAAATGATAATATAACCCAATCCCTCATTTTAAAGATAAAATGACCGGGAAGATGCAAGATAATAGTAGAGTAGGTGGAAGCTCCATTCACTTCCTCCCAGAAACAAACTGGAGTTACAGTTAAAATGTAGAACAATCAACCTGAACAGGCCAATGGAAGACTAGCTGAGCAGAAGTCTTATAATCAAGGATTTATAGAAGAAGCCACACCAGACTGGTAGGAAGTGCAGAGACAAGAAAAGGGGTGGCCCCAGTGCCGTAGGCAGCTGAGGTTTTGAAGGGATATCTTAGCTGTAAGAGTTCTCCTCAGGAGCATGGGATCTCAACTCCAGCCCTAAACACCAGAGCTGGAACAAGCTCCTACATGACTCCTGACTATGAAAATCAGCTGGGATTCTGTCTGCCAGGGAGAGACATGAGTGTGTTAGAGACACAGGCATTCTTAAAGGGCCAACACACAAAATTTCATTTGCAGCCACTCATCTTGGGCTCCAGCAGAGGGAGGGCAGAGCAGAATAGAGTTGCATGATGAGTGATTGGGGTTTGTTGCTCTGGGGAGGAGCTAAAGGGACAGCCACCAGGATCCCTGTGCTGAGTACCTCTTGCACACTACAAATACCATCTCTCTCGGGTGTTTCACTCCCCTCCTCACAGTATCAGCCTGGTCCTGGTTGTGGCAGGTGAAAGAGGCAACCAATCCATGTCTGTCTCTCTCTCTCTCTCTCTCTCTCTCTCTCTCTCTCTCTCTCTCTATCCCTCCCTCCCTCCCTCTCCTTCTTCCCTTCCACTCTCTCTAAAAATTAATGGAAAAATATTCTCAGGTGAGGATTAACCAAATATATATATATATTCAAGTCTGGCCAGCATGACTCAGTAGTTGAGTGTGAACTTGTGAACCAGGAGGTCACAGTTGGATTCTGGGTCAGGACATATGCCCAGGTTTGGGCTCAATCCCCAGTGTGAAGCATGCAGGAGGCAGTCAATCACTGATTCTCTCTCATCATTGATGTTTCTATCTCTCTCCTTTCCTCTTTGAAATCAATAAAAAACATATTTTAAAAAAATATGTGACAAAAAAAGCAAAAATATACAAGGGAGTAAAGACAGTCTATTTAAAAATGGTGTTGGAAAATTAGATGAATATGTGTAAAAAAATGAAACTAGACCACCTTCTTACACTATACACAGAATAAATTCAAAATGGATGTAAGACTTAAATATAATACTAGAAACCATAAAAATCCTGTAAGAAAAAATAGGCAATAAAATCTCAGATATTTTTTGTTGTAATATTTTTTCTGATATATCTGCTCAGGAAGTAGAAAGCAAAAATATAAACAAATGGGACTACATTAAACTAAAAAGATTTGCACAGCAATGGAAAACATCAATAACATGAAAAGACAACTCACTGAATGAGAGAAAATATTTGCAAATGACACATCTGATAAGTGGTTAATATCTAAAACTTATAAAGGAATTATAGAACTCAACACATACAAAAAACAAACAACCCAATTAAAAACTGGCAAAGGATATGAGTAGACACTTCTCCAAAGAGGATATACAGATGGCTAGTAGACATATGAAAAGTTGCTCAATGTCACTAATCATCAGAGAAATGCAAATTAAAACCATGATGAGATATTACTTCCAGCCTCTCATTGTGGCTGTCATCAATAAAGCAACAAACAACAAGTGTTAGCAAGGATGTGAAAAAAATGGAACCCTCGTGCACTGTTGGTGAGAATACCAATTGGTACAGCCCATGTGGAAAACATTATGGGGGTTCCTCCAAAAATTAAAAGTGGAACTTCCTTATGACCCAGTGATTATACTTTGATGCATATATCTGGAGAAACCCAAAACACTAATTCACAAGAATATATGCACCACTATGTTCATTGCAGCATTGTTTATAATAGCGAAGATTTGGAAGCAACCCAAGTGCCCATCAGTAGTGGAATAAATAAAAAAACTGTGGTACACAATGGAATACTACTTGGCCATAAAAACAAGGTAGTCTTACTTTTTGTGATAGCATGATGTTTTTGTGATAGCATTATACATTATACAGCATGGATCAACCTTAGCTGAGTGAAATAAGCTATTCAGAGAAAGACAAGTACCGTATAATTTCACTTATATGTGAAATGTAATGAACACATAAAGAACACAGAAACAGACTCATGGATATGGAAAACATACTGACTGACAGCAGTCAGAGAGGAGTGGAGTTGGGGGGCTGGGTGAAAAAGGTGAAGGGATTGAGCAAAAACCACAAAATTCATAGACGGACAACAGTATAGTGATTGGAAAGGAAAGGGAAAGGGAGTTGGGAAAGGTAGAAAAGGGTAAAGAGTGACAAATGGTGACAGCAAGAGCCTTGACTTTGGATGATGAATACACCATACAATATACGGATGACTTGAAACCTATGTAATTTTATTAAGCAATGTCACTGCAATAAATTCAATGAAAAAGATTTAAAAAGATAGGCCAAAAAGGCACACAGCAGATGACTACTTTGGGACATATAATGTGTTAGCAGCTCTGCTGGAGTGAGAACACAGGGCTCCAGAATGTGAGGCGTGATTTCTATTCTTTTAAAGTTCTTAATGTCTATGTCTCAATGAAATTTACCTGTGTTAATGCTAAATGTGCACATGAGAGGAATGCATTTGCCTGCTGCTGAACTCTGTTCTATAAATGTCAGTGAACAACAAACAGAATGAATTCAAATCAATTGACTCCTAAACATATCATGATGAAAGTGACAACACAATAAACAAAAAAAATGTTGAAAGCTGCTAGGGAAAAATGATAGAATGCAAGACACATGGAATCAGTGATTCCAAGGACCATGCATTTCTCACCAGAAACACTGAATGACAGAAACAACTATGAAAAGGAAAAAATAAAGACAGAATTCTACATCTAAAGAAAATATCCTTTATATACCAATGCAGAATAAAGACATGTTCATATGAAGGAAAACTATGAATTGTAAGAAAGCTGGCTATTTATAGAATGCTAACAGATTCTTTAGGGAGAGAAAAAATAATGCTAGTGGGCAATTTGCATCTTCAAGGGTGAGGGAAAGCCAACAGGAATAGTACATCACCATTTTTTTTCATTGAAGTTTTTAAAATAAGTATATATCTTTAAAAATATATAAATTGGCTGGTAGTTTTTAAAATCAATGTACCTGTGCACATTGTATATACATGATAATTATAACATTAACGGTTGGTGGGAGAAAAAAACCTGTTATCTCCAGCTTTCCATGTTTTATGTGAAGTGATACAATATTAACTCAAAACAATTTGTGAAAGGTTAAGTCTGAAAGTTTCAGCTCCTTGAGCCACATCTTTAAAAAAGATACACAGAAAGCCAAATGAAAAGTGAGTAAAATAAAAAGCAATAATTTGTTAAATTTAAATAAGTCAAAAGGAGCCAGGAAAAGGGAAACAGTGGAACAACAATCACAATAATAACAAAACAAATGGGATAAACAGAACATGAACGACAAAATGGTATACTCCACTCCAGCTACGTAAGTTGTTTTATATCAAATGTTAATGACTTAAAACTCCAATTAAAAGGCAGAAATTGGCAGAGTTGATTAAAAGAATAAGAACAAGAACAATCAATATTATAGCAGGCTTTTTTTTTGGTAGAAATTTCCAAGCTTTTCATAAGTGAATATAAAAAATGAGTAAGCCTAGAGAATACCCAAAGCAATTTTCAAAATAAAAAAAAGACAGATTTACCCTATCTGATTTCAAAACTTACTATAAAAATATGAGAATTAAAACACTCCTGTATTAGTGAAAAGACAGATATATGGATCAGTATAGTAGAATAGAAAATCCACAAATAGGTGACAAGGCAATTCAATGGAAAAGAAAGTCTTTTAACAAATTGTGCTGAGTTAACTGGGTATACTTATGGAAATTGTTGAATATTTCCTCAAACTTCACAATATACATTATACAGAGTTGGGCAAAAGTTGTTTTACAATTGTGTGTATGTGAAACAGAGTTTCTTCTTGTATTATTATTTATCCAATATTGCATTATTTTCCACACAAACAACTTTAATCCTACTTTTACCAACCCCTATTGTATAATCTTCTATACTAATAAAAGGGTAATATGTTAATTAGACCAAACATCTTCTGGACATTTTCCGATTGTCCTTCAGACAAAGCCAAGGTGGCAGGGGCTGAGGCAGAGGTGGTTAGGGGTGATCAGGACAGCAGGGGAAAGCAGTTAGGGGACAATCAAGCCAACAGGGGGGGAGCAGTTAGGGGTGATCAGGCTGGCAGGGGAGCAGATAGGGGATGATCAGGCTGGCAGGCAGAGAAAGTTAGGGGCAATCAGGTCCACAGGTAGAGGTGGTTAGGGATGATCAGCTGGCAGGGGAGCAGTTAGGAACATCAGGTGGGCAAGCAGAGGTGGTTAGAGGCGATCAGGAAGGCAGGCAGGCGAGTGGTTAGGAGCTAGCAGATCCAGATTGAGAGAGAGTTGTCCGACAGCCCCTGAGGGGTTCCACATTGGAGAAGTTGCAGGCCAGGCTATAGGACCTGAATGCCCCCTCCCTACCCTGTGCCCGTGCATGAATTTCATGCACCAGGCCTCTAGTATACATATAAAACAGTTTTAGCTAATGAACTAAAACTAAAAGTAAAGCTTAAAGCTATAAAACAAGTTGATTATTTTTGCAACAAATGCATATTACTTACTGTTTTGCTGTATCAGTTATAAGCTATTTTGCAACCTTGCTAAATCTATTAGCACAGATAGCATCTGTTAATTTTCCTATATTTTTAGCTACAAATGACAATAATTTTGTCTTTTCCCTTTCAAGGTCACACTGCATTCTCTTCCCAGGCTATTATTGTTGTCAAAGCATTCCATTATGCAGTTATATGAGAGCTTCAATTATAGCCACCTTTGTTTTATTCTTAAATTTATAGGAATGTCTCTCAAGTTTAGCATTAACTACAATTTTCATTATAGATTTTGTAAAAAAAACAGAAATGAAAAACCTTTATATGTTAGAGCAAAATTTTATATTGCTTTATTTCTAATATGTTTGATATATAAATATTTGTTGAACATTAAGGAATGCTTTTTGTATCTTTTGAGATGATAATTGTTTACTTTAGTCTTTTAATGGACTATACTAATAGATTTTTCTATATTAATATATGTTTTAAATAACGCCATTCCTTATCCAATAATTTTCTGGAATATTTTGCATCACTGTTTTCTGTATGGTTTATTTTCTCTTCTAGTACTGTTTTTTTTTTTTTCTTCTGTGTTTGGTGGTAAAATTACACATAAATTATAAATTCTTGTGATTTGAGTTGATACCTTCTCCCCACACTCTGATTTATTTATTTTTAGTGGAGCTATTTAAGTATCTAAAGCAAGGGAGTGGCACTATCATACTTGCTTTTTATAAAGATTATTAAGATATCAACCGGCTCAGTGGTTAGAGTGTCGGCCCACGGACCAAAGGATCTTGGATTAGATGCCTTTTCAAGTGCATGTACCTGGATTGTAGGTCTCTCACATTGATCTTTTTTTTTTTTCTCTCTCTCCCCTCCCTTCCACTCTCTCTAAAAATCAATAGAAAAAAATATACTGGGGTGAGGATTAACAACAATAAACAAAGATATCAAACTGGAACCATAGAGAGCAGTTGCAAGAGTGAGGAATTTGTTCTGTGTTTTGTTTTTCATAGTATGAATTTAAATGATGACACAGCAGAAATAGAGATAACGAGTTAAGAGTGGTCAGTAAGGTAAAGTAGGATTCATAGAATGTAGGGGCCATTAGATATGTGGGGAGAGGGCTAATGAAGTTTACAAAATCTGGTTGGGAACCTATAAGATAAAGCCATTGTTTAGGTAGGGAGCATAAGACAAAAATACTGGGCACAAAAAATGGTCATGATACTGTTGATATGCCTCTGATAGTGGCAGTCATCTAGAATTTACAGGTATAGCCCTAATCGGTTTGGCTCTGTGGATAGAGTGTTGGCCTGCAGACTCAAGGGACACAGGTTCGATTCCGGGCAAGAACATGTATCTTGGTTGTAGGCACATACCTAGTAGGGAGTGTGCAGGAGGCAGCTGATCGATGTTTCTAACTCTCTATCCCTCTCTCTCCTTCTCTGTAAAAAATCAATAACATGTATTTAAAAAAAAAATAGAATTTACAAGGTATAGGGATCTGAGGGAAATTTAATTCCAGGTATTCCTACCTGAGAGAAGCTAAAAATCGTGAATATAACCATAGGAATAGATGAAAATATTCAACTTTAAGTTAGCCATTAGGTAAGAAATGAGAGTTCCATGAATTGAAAGTAAATTACAGAAAAGTTGTGAAAACTGTAATTTAACCGTAGATTTTATTTATCTTGCCATAACTAGTTGTATTACCTCTTACCAAGCCTATTTCAACTTATTAGTGGTTTCAAATCTGAGACCTAAAAATTACATATTTTAAGAAATCACCCAAATTCCTTGCAGCTGAGTGATAACAGCTGGTTCACTGGACTGCTGTCTGCCCTCCACACAGACACTTGGATTTCAGGCTACAGAAGAGGTACCTTAACAGACTAGTACAAATGGGGAAAGCTTTTCTTTTGCAGCCCAGAGGTATAATTTAGGGCAGAAGTAGTTCTGGAGGATATAAGGGACTCTAGTATAAAAGGTAAATAGAAATGCATGATCTTGTTTAGGATTCTCTGCACCTTTGTAGATTAATAGATACCCTCCTAGGATTGTAATGCTGGCAGGGAAATATTATTGAACCTGAACACAGTTCTGGTATATGCCTTTGTTAAATGGTTTTACACCTTGTTATATAAAGAGAACCTAGTTCCTATCTCTACAAAAAAAAAAATGTATCCAAGCAATTCTTGTTCTTGTGCAAATGAACATTAATGCTTTATTCTTTAGATTTTACCTACAGAAGGAGTATCATGTAAGTGGCTTTCATGTCTCAAAGTGGCTGCTATGGAAACGAGTCCTGATGCATGACAGAGGAGGAAAGCTAGCTGCACGGAGCTTAGACAAAGGGGAAATTGCCACTAGATCTCCTATTGTATACGGAGCTAATAGAGAAAGGACTGGGAGTTACACTGCACTGCAAGTCTAAGGAGGAGATTGCTAATTCAGCCTTGCCAGCTACCCTCTCTCAAGGCCCATAATTAAAAGTGAGCTTCAGGGCACTGAGCAGAGATCAGGTTTGCTCCCAACCTGAGGGGCTTGCAAATTGGCTGCTTTTGCACACTGCTTTTCCTCTTTTAGTTTGAGAGGGGAAGAATTCATACCTCCGTGTGCAGAATAAATGCTCCTGTAGTGGCTTAAAAGATTTGCCTCCCCAAGCCTCTAAGATTACACATAAAGGGAGTTTGGGCTCTGGAAGAAGTTGTGCTTGCTGTGAAAAGTTACAGCTATACTAGATGACATCGTCTGCCACCTGCCCTTTACTGTACCTGCATAATTTGGAGCTTACCAAAACATTTATTAGTTTTCTACTGAAAAGTCTATGCCAATACATACTGTAGGCAGCAGAAGTTATCTATACGCTGGACGAAATGGGGGTTTTCTCAAAATTCCAAGTCTTGGAATCAGTTTCTTTAGAATATCACAGCCTTGGTTTAAAATCTAGTCATATTAATACCCATACGCCATTCTTCTAAGCTTCCATCCCTTTCTGATATGATGCATCTCTGTGGCAGGCAGTTAGACAGGAGTACAGCAAGGGCAGTGGGCCACGCACAGGTCACCAAGTTGAAAAGTGCTGGCTGCCTAGCAAATGACAATTATAAGGTGGGACGCACCCCCAGAGTGACATTTCCTCCCCTAGCATATCACTGCTTATGCAGTTTGGACCCCCTGACCTTTCCTTCCCAGAGATAACTTCTAGGCCTCAGAAAAACAGCAAAACTAGACAAGTGACCCCAGGGCTGGCCTCAGGACCAGCTGCATTGGATAATGAACCCCTGCCCTGGTGCTGACATATCAATCAATGGAGACCTCGACCCTGAAAGGACACACCTGGAAAGCTCTTGAATATTCTATTAGATCTTCCCTTGGGACCGCCCCTAAAATCTCCACCCTTCACACCCTAGGAGGAGGACCCAGCTCTCTCTCCTTCCTGGGAGCACACCCCTCCCCCTCCCAATCTTCCAGGCACTTCACCTCTACCTTCCTCACTTCCACTAGTAAGCTCCAAGGGCCCTCCTTCACCTCTATCACTGGCTTCTTAAGGCCATTTCTTCTACAGATTGCTTCTTCTGTCTCTGTGATTTTTCCAAATAAAGGTTTTCTTACTGTTTGAGCCTTGGCTCTGCATTCTTTTCTAGACAAAACTCAAGTACCAAGGTTGCTGAACCCAGGTCTGGTCTGACCCCAACCATCAGACACCAGGTGCCTGTCCCGCCACTTTCAACAGATTTGGTGCTGCCTGTCTCGGATTGTTTCATCACTGGTGAGCCGGTTGTCCTCGCCACCTTGGCTTGAAGGACATGACTGTGTTCTCTTTCCTCCTGCATCTTTCCCTCCAGCCATAGGGTGTGTTCGTTCTCGTTCTCCCTCTCTCTCTCTCTCTCTCTCTCTCTCTCTCTCTCTCTCTCTCTCTCTCTCTCTCTTTCTCTCTCTCTCTCTCACCGGGGAAGTAGAGGAAGATTCTTGCCCTTTGGCTTGGAAGGATCTTCTTCCTTTTCTTTTCCCTCTTTTGTGTCTGGAATTAAGTTCAGGCTGAGTTGCTTTGAGCTTTTTGAAATTCTTGAGGTGGAGATAACAGTTTAGGGTTGAAAGACCCTAGCGCAGTGGTTCTCAACCTTCTGGCCTTTTAAATATAGTTCCTCCTGTTGTGACCCAACCATAAACTTATTTCCGTTGCTACTACATAACTGTAAGGTTGCAACTGTTATGAATCATAACGTAAATATCTGATATGCAGGATGGTCTTAGGCAACCCCCGTGAGAGGGTCGCTGCCCTATGTCTGGCTGGTCCAGACACAGGTCACCAGGGATCTTTTCTGATCCCTTTAGGGCTCCCATCTAAAACACCTTTTCCGTATACTCCTTAAGGTCCCCGAAATCTGCAAGGCCACTCTCAACTTCTTCTACGCTCCTTTAACCACCGTTTCTTTATTTCCAACTTCTATGTGAGTCTCAGAGATATTAAGGGGCGGCTGCTCCCCTAGGTATCAAAGGGATCAGGGAGGCAGGGCTACAAGTCACTAGCCCAACAATTGGAAACTAGAGTTGTAGGATGAGTTTTCCGTTTGAGGCCACAGAGATATTAGGTACCCCTTGTATGAACAAATCCAATGAGGGGGGAGGGGAAGGAGTGCTCTGGTAAGGCTGGCTAAGTCCAGAGGCAGGCAAGCAGGGATGCCTCACTTGGGATTTTCGTAGTGTCCACCTGTCTGAGCAGAGTAAGTACGTCGTTGCAACTGCTGGTAAGTCTGCCCTTAGGTCACTGGATAAAACTGTATAGCTAGGTGGCACCTGGATACCAGAATATCCCCATGGGTGGAATCCATGTGACTGAGCAGAGTAAGTTGGTCCTCCCTGTGACTGGCCATCATGGGAATCATTGATAAGCCTACCCGTAGGATACGGGGTAAAACTCCATGTCCCAGACATGCCCTGGGTGAAAAGGGACCTGAGCTACTGACAGCCCAGAGCAGCACAGTGGCTAGCTGGAACACCTCTAATTGTCATCTGGGAATTTATATGACCCTCTGTAGATGGGGAACCAGTCTACAGTGCCTTGAGATGGCCCTTGAGTGAAATTTGGCCCTGAATTCCTCAAGCTTCTTTTGCTCAGAGAGTCTGTGGCAATGGTTATAAAAACTGAATCAGATGTATCCTGAAAATCTTTTCTAATCTAAAACGTTATGAGACAAAGTTCACAAAGAAAAAAAGCGTTGAGAAAGAATCACTAATCTAGCCTATGGCCATACCACCCTGAACACACCCAATCTTGCCTGATCTCAGAAGCTAAGCAGGGTCTGGCCTGGTTAGTACTCGGAAGGGAGAAAGAATCATTCATCTAAATGTAATCGAAGCTTCATGGCAATGTCATTAGTAAAGTCTTCTTTTATTAGTAAGCTTTATATTTTAAGAGCAATTTTGGTTCATAGCAAAATTGAGAAGAAAGTATAGAGATTTCCCATATACTCTCTGTTTCCATTGATGCACAGCTTCCCACAACATCAACATGTCAGTACTCCTTCATAGTTCATTTGTTACAAATGAACACATCATTATCAATTAGAAGTCCATAGTTTAAGTTTCACTTTGCTGTTGTCATTCTATGGGCTTTGACAGTTGTTTAATTACCTGTATCCACCATTTTTAAGAATAGTTTAACCAGTCTAAAAAAAATCACAAATCTCCCTGTTCTGTTAAAACTTCATTGCAACTCCATTAGTAAACTTTTACAAATGAATCACACTTTAAGTACATCTCTAGTTTAGCTTATACATTGGCATCAGTGAACTCTACTGTTTTAGTCCTCATGTTTGAAATGTTAAGCAAGAGCTTGACAATTCTAATTAAACCACATTATCTTTTATTATATAATAATAGTGCTAGGTAGAAATTAAAATCAGATGAAGTCAATTCACTAGACTTAACACATCAATTGCTCATCATTTCAAGTTTTTAGCTATGTAGACATTTGAATACCACCAAAAAAGAACAACTATCATTTTTGATCACATAAGACATTTTTAATTTTCAAAATGTTCTCAAGTGTTCTTTAAAAAGTTTCTCTAGTTTTCTCAGAAATTTTAACCAATGTGTTCTAATTGATAACTGATAAATTGTGATTTGCTAATTTTGAAGATCAAAGAGGCCCTGTAGCAACTCCTAACTCATTTTAGTGTGCTCTGGTTATCAGCTGGACAGTGTCACACTCACTTTAGCTAATATCTGTACTAATAAAAGGGTAATATGCTAATTAGACTGTATAGACCATATGTCTTCTGGACATCTTTCTAGACAAAGCTATGGTGGCAGGCCAAGGCAGAGGCAGTTAGGGGTGACCAGGCAGGCAGGCAGAGGTGGTAAGGGGCAATCAGGAAGGTAGGCAGGTGGGTTAGGGGTGATCAGGCAGGCAGGTGAGTGGTTAAAAGCCAGTGGTCCCAGATTATGAAAGGGATCCTGGATTGGAGAGGGTGCAGGCCGGGCTGAGGGATGAACCCCTCCCCCCCGGGGTACAAATTTCGTACACCAGGCCTCTAGTTAGTAAATAAACTGTCAGGAAACAAGGATATCATCTGGAAGTAAAATAAGTCTCTAGTGTTCTTTCACCACTTTCTCTCTCTTTTTTCCCATCTTACCACTCATTGCCATATTGTAAAGTTTGTATTCAATTTAACCTAAGGATACTAAAGATACTTAGGATACTAAAGATTGGTTTATGCTACTTAGTACTTTGACAGGTCTGCCATAATAGTAAGATTATTGATTCATGGTCTGGAAATATGGCCTAAGTATACTCACATGAATAATGAGAGTTTGGGGCTCTGATAGCCTTTAGAGTGGAAGTACTCTGTTTAGAAAACAGCTGGTTTTAGAATTAGACTGCCTGTGTTCATTTCTTATCTCTATCTCTTGATTGATTTTTACACTTGGAAAAATTATTTCCACCTCTTATATCAGTATCCTCATCAGTATAAAGAACATGATCATTATAGCACATACTTCATAAGATTTTCTGAAGATTAATTAGATTAAGTAAGAAAACTTACTTAACAAAACACTGCCTCTCATATCCATAAGTTTCAATAATTGACTATGCAATTTGGGCTCAATTTATTTGTAAGTTAAATATAAAGTTTTGGATATCTTCTGAAGGGCAAGTTATAATGAAATTGCTAATTTAAAAAAGTTACTAAAGGTGTTTGTGTGGTGTGAAGTATTCTATTATCAGTTCTGTTCTGTTTTTTCACTGTCATGCAGTCTTTTTAAAAAGTTGAAGTCAGCCTTTATTTTAAAGTACTTTAAACATTTTACTGAACTAATTTAATATATTGGTATTAATGGAATTCTCATGATACAGAAGAATAAATGGGCTGTTAAGAATATTGAAAGAATTGGGGAGCTGTGAATTTAAAGTGCCCTCTTCAACTTTTCTCAGATGTTATAAATGTAATCATTAATATGCCATTTCCAACTAAAGTTAAGCATACTTGAAAGATCTTTTTTTTTTTTATGACTTAGAAGTAGTGATTATAATATATTGGAGAATAAACCTTGTTTATTTTTATTTTATATAATAAGTCATACTCCCAAATCATAACTGAGTCAATTTTTTCTGTAGCTCTAAATTACCTATTTAATGTAAAACCAAGGAAAAATAGCAACAGACCTGGTGGAGAAGTGTCAGTAAATATTAGAATGTATTTTGAAAGTCTTTTCAGTGTATAATTGATAAGTACTAGTATATACTAGGTTGCTTTGGGAAACTATATTAGAATTTTACCTTTGTGATAATAATAATCATTACT
>PVJC01007488.1:0-51258 GCA_004026665.1 Murina feae
GGGAGTGGTTAGGGGCAATCGGCATTTGAGAGGTCAGGAGCCAGCAGTCCTGGATTATGAAAGGGACGTTGACTGCCCGTTTAGGCCCGATCCCAACGGTGGGATCGGGCCTAAATGGGCAGTCGGACATCCCTCAAAGGGTCCCTGATTGGAAAGGGTGCAGGTTGGTCTATGGGACACCACCACCACCCACCACCCCTACTCCGTGCACGAATTTCGTGCACCAGGCCTCTAGTATTTGAATAGTTTCAAAGCAACTTCACATGCTTGTGTTTGCTCCCTATGAACAATCTTGTGATGCAGGTTGGGCCAATAGAATCATTTCCACCTAAAAAGAAAATGGACCTTCGGAGAAATTAAGGATGAAACACACCTCGGAAGGGTCAGAGCTTGATCTGCAGTCGCACTCTAGACTGTGTTGCCTAAAAAATCATAACGAACCCTCACAAGTTTTAAATAAATGTATCATTGACTGTGGTAGCATGCAGATAGAGCAAAAAATAAAAATGCAATAACTCAGAACCCCCAGTTCAGAACATAGGATCATTTTGACATTGGGATAAAAGAAATCTCTCCTAAATATTTTTGAAAAGGCTTTGCTGAACAAACTGCATAAAAAGATTGCAAGGATAGAGAAAACTTTCTAGAAGAACTTTAGAAGTATTCACCTACTTTGTTTGCTGGACAAACATTTATCTGAATACATTTTGTGGTGGGCAGTGTTCTAGACACTGGGGATCCAAACACAGTTTATGGTCTCAAGGAGCTTAGAGTCAAGGGGCAGAGGACATTGACAGATAAACAAGTGAGGGTGAAAGAGTGAGTAAATACAGCATGGAAAAAACAGGCTTTAAAAAGTACAGTATAATATAATCTTAATTGTGTCAAATAAATGTATATTTATATGAATAAGAAAGAAATCAAAGTCTTATTCTTATGCATATTAAAAATATCACTGTCCATATATATAAAAGCCTACGCAACCATCTGATTGTTTGACAGGTAGCTATGACGCGCACTGACCACCAGGGGGCAGATGATCAATGCACAGGCATGGAAACATGGAACAGACATGAATCTTAGAGGTGTGGGGGAAAGGGGGAGGGAAGGAAGAGATTAACTAAAGATCTTATATTCATAGTAGAAGCCCAGTGCTCAGATTCATGCACTGGTGGGGTCCCTTGGGACCTGCAGGGATCAGCCTTAACTGGCAGTCCGACATCCCCCGAGGCGTCCCAGATTGCAAGAGGGTGCAGACCAGGCTGAGGGACTCCACCGGTGCACGATCAGAGCCTGGGAGGGACGCGGAAGGTTGGCCAGCCGGGGAGGGACTGCAGGTGGGCCCACAGGAGGGCTTCAGGGCATGTCCAGCCCCTCTCACTCAGTTCCAATCGGCTGGACTCCAGCAGCAAGCTAACCTACCAGTCAGAGTGTCTGCCCCCTGGTGGTCAGTGCACATCATAGTGAGTGGTTGAGCAGCCTTAGCATATCATTAGCATATTACACTTTGATTGGTTGAACGGACAACCGGATGACTGGACACTTAGCATATTAGGCTTTTATTATATAGGATTATAGAGCCAACATCCAGGACAAGAAACAAACAAAGCAAGGCCAGCCCTCCCTGCCTGACCCCCAAAAACCATCTGTGTGTTCCTTTCCCGGAGAGGGAACCACTATCCTGACTCGGACCCTCATAGCAATCATGTCTTTGCTTTTCTTTAAGATTTACCACTTATGTGTGTGTGTATGTATTCCTAAAACACAGAGTTTAGTTTCACCTGCTTTTGAACTTCATAACAGCAAGCACTGGCGCAACACTTATTATATGCCAGGGAGTCAGCTAACCACTTGCCGAATTCACACAGGTGCTGAGTGCGAGTGTTGGGAATTCAACCTGGTCTGGCTGCAGGATCCATGTTCTTCCCAAAGATGTCAAGCTACCCATCAGACTGTTGGCTCCCTGGTCAGAATTTGCCCCACTGTCAATGGCTCTTCACTGGATCCTTACTTACGCAGGGTGAGCAGACACTCTGCAGGGGCCCAGAGGCTCGCTGACACTTGGACCTGTGACGACAGGAGACGAGGGGCTGACCCTTTGGCCAGAGGATGTTGTGTTGTGTTGGCAAAGCATCCCTTAGATTCCAGAAAATCCTTGTGTTTGGTACCTGAAACACATAGATATCACCATTTGATTACATTAATGACAATGCTTTCCACTCTATCTTGTTCCCTAGATTATAATTTTTAATTAAAAATGGTTAATGTTCACATAAAAAGAGGTGTCCCTCTTTTCCCTCCTGTTTGCTCACTTCCACCCCTCTCCCCACCTTTCGTTCCCTTGGCCTTCACCAAACTAGCGTCCATGTCCATGGGGTTTGCATATATGTTCTTTAACTCATCCCCTCACCTTCTTTATCTAGTCACCACCACCACCCTCTCCTCAGGCACCAGCCAGTCTGTTCCATGTATCCATGCTTCTGGTTCCATTTTGTCTATCAGTTTATTTTGTTCATTAGATTCCACATATCAGTGAGATCACATGGTATTTGTCTTTCTCTGACTGGCTTATTTCACTTAGCATAATACACTCCAGGTCCAACTGTACTATTGCAAAGGGTAAAAGTGCCTTCTTTTTTAACATTTTTTTGAGCACATGTTGTGAACTGGATATTATGTTGACATCTTACACACATTTTCCCCATTTAATTCTCATAACTACACACAGACGTAGGTATTATTATCCTTCCATTTTACAGATGAGGAAACGGAGGCTCAGAAGGTTAAGCAACTTGCCTAAAACCACATAGAAAGTAAACATCTTGGCCCAGATTTGATCACAGTTCTTATGACAGCACAGCCTAAAACCCTTACCATTATGCTCTAGTACTTGCACCTCCACACAGTCTACTCCAAACTAAGTGAAAGAGGTAAGATCTGACTTGAGCTCTATGTCACTGTACGTTTTCTGAGCATCTCATTACAGTTTTCCAAAGGATTTGTTCATGGAAAGACTAATGAATATTGCTGGGGATCAGAACCCACAGAACAGTCCTCAGAAACTCCCATGGGTTCCCCCTCACACGGTAGTGTCATCTTTCGTTTATATACACAGCTTTCCCACCAGACTGTGTCTTAGCCATCGTAGTAGTTCAGAACACAGCCCAGCACTGCACTCCATCCTGCCCTACGCCTTGACTCCCAGCTGCACAGTATTCCCCGCATTTGCCGGTCATGAGAACCACCTTGGGGTCCTTGATCAATAACACGCACATTCCAGGGCTTTGACGCAGACCTTCCAGGGAAGACCTGGGAATCAGTGTGCTTAAGAAACACCTCAGGCCCTAGGCCAGTTTGGCTCAGTGGATAGAGCATTGGCCTGCAGGCTGAAGGGTCCTGGGTTCGATTCCAGAGGAGGGCACATGCCCTGGTTTCAAGCTCAATCCCCAGTAGGGGGCATGCAGGAGGCAGCCAATCAATGATTCTCTCTCAACATTGATGTTTCTATCCCTCCCAGCCTCTCCCTTCCTCTCTGAAACCAATAAAAACGTATTTGGAAAAGAAAAAAAAAGGAAGCACCTCAGGTGTTTGATTCTCAGAGCCAGCAAGTGTGGGAAGAACATACTGTTCTGGAACATGCTGTAGGGCCCAGAGCAGCCACAGGACTGTGAAGGTGTGAGTAGTCGGGATGGAAAGGAGCCCAGTGCAGGGCTGAGAAAGGAGCAGAGCTGTGAAAAGGAGAGCACAGGTCCCCAGAAGCTAAAGGAGTAACCACCCATATACTGAGCCTCCACAGTAGTGTCAAGAAATATAAAATGTTCCACACTCTCTGACCACAATGCAATCCAATTAGAGATCAATAATAAAAAGACAGCCAAAAGCATCCATAAGCTTGAAATTCTCCCTCTCCCTTCCTCTCTGAAATCAAGAGTTGATAGTCATGACAAATTATGAGGGTTTTCTTTTAAATCCTCAACTAAGGATACGTTTTTATTGATTTTTAGAGAGAGAGGAAGGAAGAGAGAGAAAAAGAGAGAAACAATGATGCAAGAGAAACATCAACCGTACATGCCCTGACCAGGGATCAAGCCAAAAACCTTTTGGTGTGTGGGACAAAGCTCTGATCACCAGGACAGAAACAACCTATGAGGTTTTATGAATATATAATATAATGTATAGTATAATGTATAATATTAAACAGCCAAAGATAAAAAAAAAAGGGGGGGAGGCAAAAGATATGACTGGGTATCTATCTACACTAATAAAAGAGAAACATGCAAATTGGTGTCACTCCGCTACACCCACCAGCCAATCAGAACAACTATGCAAATTAACCCAAAAAATATGGTGATTAATTTGCATACACAGGCATGGAGTGAAGACTGAAGATGGCGGCAGTCAAGAAGCTGGAACAAGCAAGGGGCTTGGGTTGCTCCTGGTGATGGAGGAAGCCAAGCTTCCTGCCAGCCCTAGATTCCACTCAAGGAGGGGCTGAGGGTCTGGGTCACCAGGGGCGACCCAGGTTTCCAGCCAGCTCTGGCCTCAGCTCGAGGAGGTGGAAAAAATAAAAAAAGGAGGGGCTGGAGCAGCCAGAGCAGAGAAGCCAAACCTCACTGCTGCGGCTGAACCAAAGGCCTGGGTCCCGGATGCCAGAGGAAAACTGGTGCCGGCAGCCAGGGGAAGGAAGGCCTATTGCAAGAATCTTCATGCAATGGGCCACTAGTATATATATAAAACCCTAATATGTAAATAGACCAAACTGCAGAACAAACAACCAGTAGATATGACATGCTCTGACCACCAATGGGCGCACATGAAACATGGTGGACATCAGCAGCAGGCTGCAGAGTGCAGAACATGGCAGGCACAGCTGTGGTGGGGTAGTGGAGCAGGTGAGTGGAGCGCCAGGCCAAGGCAGGGCGCTGGTCACTGTCATTGGGACGAGCCTCTGGTGGTTACTGAAACTTCTTTGCTTCCATGTGTCATGGTCCCACCTAGCACTCACATCTGTTGTTGGCACCTGGGGCTGGCCCCAATCACTCGGCACCATCAGCGGGTGCAAGCAGCAGTTGCCAGCCCCGATTGCCCCTCAGGGATTCTCCACTTGCCCCTGCTCCTGAGGGGTGATCAGGCTGGCAGCCTCCTCTCGCACCTGCTGCTAACAACAGCCCGCTCACATCTGCTGCTGGCACCCAGTGCCAGCCCAGATCGTTCAGTATTGCCAGTGGGTGCAAGCAGTGGCTGCCAGCCCCAATCACCCCTGAGGCCTTCTCCACCTTACGGTGCTCCTGAGGGGCGATCAGGGCAGCAGCCACTGCTTGCACCCATTGCTGGTGCCAGTCCCAATTGCCGTGCACCAGCAGCAGGTGTGAGTGGGGCCAGCGCTGTCGATGTGTGGAAGCAGTGGTGGCAGAGTGGGGTTTCCAGCAGAGAGGGGGTTGGGGACCATGGCAGGAGGGGCCGGGTGGGGGCACTAAGGATGGGCCGAGACCCACCCCTGTGCCTACCGCAGCCTCGTGGCCCACAGTTCCTTTCAAGGTGCACAAATTTGTGCACTGGGCCCCTAGTTCCATTAAATAAAATACACACACATACATAAATTTGGGGGAAAGTTCATCTTTCCTAATAATCAAAAAGCTGAATTTAAAATAAGATGCCATTATTTGCCATCAGTTTGCAAATACCCTAGGTTGTTCCCACTTGGAGAAATGGCATTCTTATACATTTCTGGTGGGAATGTCTCCACCTTGCTAAGAAGACTTTGGTCATAAGTGTCCTCTGAAGCCTGTGAGAAGTGTGCTTTTGACTCAATTATTCTACTTCTAGAAACCTATCTACCAGTATGTAAAAGGTACAGAGTTTATATATAAGGGTGCAGAAAGAACCGACACATGTAGAGAAGAAATAAGATCAAGGGCAGAGATGTCATTTAGGTTGATTCTCATATGTAAGTTCTCGGTTATTTATTACAGCATGGACTTATGATAATTTTGCCAGAGGCTTTAACAGCTGTGGCCTTTTCATAGCTTGTACACATTTTAATTGTATATTTGCCACTAGAGGACTTGAAAGTTCACCAAAGCAAGAATTGGTTGCTGCAGATGGTATCAGAGGAGTCCCTTCACAAGTTTTTTTGTTTTGTTTTATTTTAGGGGGGAAATTTGAGTGTATTACATAACCCTGAGCAGTGAACAGTGAAATCACATCTACCGGTTTAGCATATTTCCTGGTTTGCTTAAGAAGTTTTGCTTTGGCCTGTGGCATGGGTGGACCTGGAGAGCACTATGCTAAGCGAAATAAGCCAGTCAGAGAAAGATAAACACCACATGATCTCACGCATTTGTGGAATATAGTGAACATCACAAACTGATGAACAAAAATAGATCCAGATCCAGAGACAGAGAAGAGTTGAACTGTCAAACCTCAGAGGGAAGGAGCAGGGAAGGGGAGGGGAATAAGAGATCAACTTATATGCATTGCCAATGGACACAGACACTAGCGGGGTGAGGGCATGTGCTGGGGGGTGGGAGTGGCCAGGGAGAGGTCAGTGGGAGGAAAAATTATATAGTAATAGCTATGTACAGGCCAGGGGGATACTTGAAATATCAGGGGGACCACTCTGTAAAGTATATGATTGTCTAAACACTATGTTGTACACCTGAAACTAATACAGAATAATATTGAATGTGAACTCTAATTGGGGAATAAAAGATGGAAAATTGTACGTTATGTTTTTCATCATAAATAAATAAATAAATGAAAATGGCCTGCAGCTGCTATAACAGGGAAGACATCTGACAGACAAGGACAAAAGAGCTGTCTCTTCGCTAAACTGGCAAACAGCACGTCCTCCAGATCCAACTGACCACAGGATCTTTCTAGAAGCATCTCCACCTCAAACACGACCTGGAGACACTTGAACATGGCCTCAAGCTACCTCTCCTCCACCTCTGCTCTGGTGGAAGCGTCTGAGCCTTTCCATTCCAATACCGATGCTCCCGTGTGTAGAGGCACATCCAGTAACTGTAAGCAGGCCAGTCACCTCTCCATGCCCAGCTCCCAGGGCTGCCCCACCTCCTATCCTGCTCACGAGGCTGGGGTGAGGAGCAAAGAAGCTTGGGTGCATCCTTCGTCCAAGGGTCACCGTTTACCATGACAATTGCTATTTGATAAATATCCAGCAAGAAGATAAGAAACTCAGACAAGTTGCTAAAATACTATGAGATGAAGAAAGACCGTGCAACCAAAGGACCCAGTGATTGTCCTGGTGACTAGAAAGGAATTCCCGGGGGGGCGGGGGGGGTGGTGGTGGAAGAAGTTCTGTTTCTCTGGTACCATCTGTAGAATTCAGAATAATTATTTCCATTTCTTTAGGCAGGAACAACACCTTACATAACCCAGGCTCTTTCACACACTTGTCATCTCAGCTGATTTGCACAATAGCACTGTCTGGAAGGGAGAAAATGATACCTCAAACCAACTTAACTTAATGTGGATGCTCTAACTAAACATGCAGTGTCCCACTCCTGCTTCTCTGCTCAAAAAGTAACCCAAGGATCTAGGACAGTGGTTTTTAACCCTTTTTTAAAAAAAAAATCACAGACTCCCCTGAGAAGTAACGGAAGCAATGGGCCCTCTCCACTGGAAAAATGCATCTATGCCCACAGTTGTGTATTCATCCTCAACTGGTTTTTGGAGCCATTCATTCCTGAACCCCATGAGCTCTGGTGTGGCCTCCTAAGTGGACATACCTACAGAGCAGAAAAGGAAGCCAGGGACCTGTGGTTTGGAGTGCCCCTAACTCAGAAACATGGAGCCCCGCTCTATCCCACCTTAAAACAATAGCTCCCGCCTTAACCCAGATCCCTCTGGAAACTAGAGAGAAGTCTGGAGCTTAAAGTTAAAATTTGAGAACCTTTTTCTCCTCGCTGCCCTAGGCACATTGCAATTAATGATTCTACTTCCTCCTGCCCCACTGGCCCCATGTGTAAGTGGTTGTGGGGAGTCCTAGCTCCCTCCTCTTTCTGCACTTGTAAAGGAGAATGAAGAGATCGAACACCTGGCCCTGGCCCGTTTGGCTCAGTGGGTAGAGCGTTGGCCTGAGGACCAAGGGGTCCTGGGTTCAATTCTAGTCAAGAGCACATGCGTGGGTTGTAGGCTCGATCCCCAGTGGGGGCGTGCGTGGGCAACACATCAGTGATTCTCTCTCATCATTGATGTTTCTCTCTCTCCCTCTCCCTTCCTCTCTGAAATCAATAAAAATATATTTTAAAAACAAAAGAAAGCTCACAGACCTGGATACAGAAGACCAGGGACCAAGCTAAGATCTGATGGGGAAGACAGATTTTGCAATCCCTTTTTGTAGCACACAGGCTACTCACCGATAACAGGTAAATGTCAGCCTAGGCACATACACGGAGGTTTTCTGAGAAACCATGGCTGTTCTCCATGACACTGTTCTCTGAAGGCAAATGTGTCCCCAGACATCCTCCTCGGCCTTAAGAACCAATTGTGGAACTACCATCCATTACTTAATGTAAACCTTTCCTCAGAGTGGTCATAATTTCTACCTGTTCTGTTCCATCCAAAAAAAAAAAAACATTGCCACAAATCGACTCATATTTGAGCCAAGAAGGGGATGGCCTTTGGAGACTAGAAGACTCGTGTCAAATCCCAGCTTCACCATTTACTGACTGAAGCACCGGGCAGATCAAACCCCTGGCTCCCTTTACTCGTTAGTGATATACTTCAGGGGCTATGAGGTCCAGAGAGGTCACTTATGAGATTCCGCTTTGATGTTGTTCTCTGCCCTACAGATGTTGGGTTAATCCTATCCTATATAATATCCTTTATAATAATAAAGAGATAATATGCAAATTAACCCTCACAAGATAGCTGTCTATGACCAGGTCGGCAGGGGGGTTAGTGAGGGATGACCAAACAATGAACCAGCAGGCTGTGTGGGTCAACCAGGCCAGCAGGGGGGGCAGTGAGGGGTGATTAGGTCAGCAGCTGGGGCAGTTAGGGACAACGAGGCAGGCAGGGGAGTGATTAGGAGCCAGCGGTCCAGGATTGTGACCCAGGGGTCCCAGATTGAAGAGGGTGCAGGCTGGGCTGAGGGGACCACCCCTCCATACACGAATTTCATGCACCAGGCCTCCAGTAAAGACATAAGCTACTATACAAGTAGGTGGGGGTTTTATGCCCCCAAACTAGCCTCCTTTAAAACTTGAAATGGTTTTAATATACTTGGATATGACGATCAAATCCACACACAGCCCTCCCCATTTTTTAAACTCAGCTGTGTCCCCTCTCCACCTGGGTCATGCCGGAGTCTCCTTTTTCTTGAACCTTCTCCAGCTCTCCCCTGCAGGTCGCTTTGGAGCTGGAGGGGAGATGACAGCCCTGTGGGTGGTTTCTCCTATATGGACTCATCCAGGCACCTGTTGATTTTAAATATTTAAAGCAACCAGGAGCCCAGCTGAGTGTAGCTCAGTGGTTGGGCATGGACCTATGATCCAGGAGGTCAGGTTGATTCCCGCTGGTTTGCTGGCTGATCCCCAGTAGGGGGCGTGCAGGAGGCAGTCAATCTATGATTCTCTCTCATCATTGATGTTTCTCTTTCTCTCTCCCTCTCCCTTTCTCTCTGAAATAAAATAAAAAGAGAATGAATAAATAAGTAAATAAATAAATAAGCAAGCAAGCAACCTGGAGACAAAGAAAATACCTTTGTAAGAAAGGTGGCCATCAAAACAAACTCCACGAGCCATTGAAGGTCAAAAGGGCAGGGCGGGCCTCTTAGAGTTTCCCTGGTGTTTCTCGGTTTGGGTGACCTCCACCCCCTGCCCCCCACCCTCCGTTACCCCGCACCTCCGGCTCTACGCAGGGAAGAGCCCAGGGAAGATGCGGTGAGATCAACTCACCAACTGGCAGCCGAACTTCAAGGAACCGAGGAACCGAGAGCCAAAGGCTGGAGGGGCCAAGGCCCCGGCCCGGCACCGCCACGGAGGCGCGTTCCAGGGTTGCCTGGACACCCTCCCCAGCAGCGCGGGTTTGCACTATGCGTGGGGCGTCCCGGTCCTCCTCCCTCCACCCCGCAGGGCTCAGAGCTCCTCGGCAAGGGCTGGTCTTCTGCAATGAGAAGAACCAGGACCGCTGGAAAAGTTGCTCAGGCTTCCTGGACTTTAAAAATAAAAATAAATGATGGCCCTTCCCCGCCGGGCTATTTCATTGGAACTGCAGCCTCTGGTGGCAATGACGGATGAGCCCTTCACAAAGCTTGCAGAGACCCGCTTGTAATGGGCGCTGATTAGACAGGGTCTCCTATCCCTTCCCAAAGCGCCTTTTTCTGGGCCAGGCGCCCTAGTGAATGTTACTGTCCTTGAGCAGCCAGCTGCATTTTTCAAAACAGAAAGCGGAATTTGAGCAAGGGCTTGCTCAAGGTCACCCCGACAACAGCTTCATTTCCAAGCTTCCTCAGTCCAAATCTGCTCTTTCTATCAAACCGACTGGAATTTATCTTACGAATCCTTCCCAGCATCTGATCAGTCTTGCATGGAAAGCTTTCCTCCAAGTCCCTCAGATTCAGATCTTATTTCTCCCTAGGTGCAGCGAAAAAACTGACACCGTGTTTTTATTTTTAATAACAATTTTTTTACACATTGTAAAATAAGTGGTCATTGTAATAATCTTGGAAAATATAGAAAAGTAGTGTTAAGCCCTGGCCAGTGTGACTGGGGGGTTAGAACTTCGGCTCACGCACTGGAGGGTCTTGGGTCTGATTTCTGGTCAAGGGCACATATCTGTTTCAGGTTCTTTCCCAATCGCTGTGGGAAGCAACCAATCAATGGATGTGTCTCTCTCACATCAATGTTTCTCTCTGTCTCTCACTTCCTTGGCCCCTTCTGCTCTCTCCAAAATATCAATGGGGAAAATATCCTCCAGTGAGGATTAACAAGAAAGCAAGGAAGAAGAAAGGAAGAAGGAAGGAAGGAAGGAAGGGAGGGAGGGAGGGAGGAAGGAGGAAGGATGGAAGAAAGGGAGGGAGGGAAGGAGGGAGGGGGCAGGGGAGGCCAATCAGGGTCAGGATCAGGCTGAGCTGCTGCCTCAGTGCGCGTCCTAGCCACCGGTCATTCTGGTCATTCTGGTCATTCCACCGTACTGGTTGCTGGGCTTTTATATATATAGATTATATTCAGGACATCATCTCATTAAATTTTAAGAAAGAAACACATGTTGTCTCTTTAATGATCTTATCCCATGGTAACAGTGGTAAGTTTTGTGATAGGAACATTAGCTGGGCAACAGTGTTGTTATTAATGGCATGACCCAAGATGCTGCAATGCCAGGAGGGCAGAGATTTTTGTCTGTTTTGTTCAATGTTTTACACCAAATACTCAGCACAGTGCCTGGCACATATAAGCACTCAATAACCATTTGTTTAATGATTGAATAAATGGATGGTTGGGTGGGTGGGTGGGTTGGTAGGTGGGCGGATGCTAAAATGGCCTGAACTGAGATACTCCCTGTCCTGTTTGCATCCTCCTGGGAGGAAAGAGACCAGGTCCTTCACCTGCATCACCAGGTTCCAAGACATCAAGACCTAGCTGTTAATCCGGGGATTTCAGGCAGGTGGGTGAATCCCTGAGCGGGAAATCTCTGCGAGCCTGTGAACTGCGACTCGTAAACCTCCCCATGACTCTGCAGCTTTAAAACCTCCCGGACCACTTTGCCTTCGGCCCTTAGGCAAATTTTGGATGCCTCCTGCACCAGGCCTGCTCCAGTGGGCAGCCACGGGAGGTTTTGGCGGGGCACTGGAGCCACATGAGGACCTCAGGGCTCATGCTGGGCCCCTGGGTTGGGCATCGGAGATGAAGGTGGGAGGTGCTGGGTGTGTCCAGAAGCCCAAAGCCTCCTCCCTTCCCGAAACCCTGTGGGTCTCAGGGAGGGTGAACATCACCTGACCAGAAGGCCTTCTCCAAGATTCCCTTCCACTTTGCCAAGTGTTGAAGGCTTCTTCCTCTGCTGTGCACCCCAACCAAGCCTGGCCTGGAGGTCACCATGGAACCCGCCCAGGAACAGAGGGGTCTGGGGCCCCTGAGGTCAACCAGACCTTCTCTAGGGCCTTAGATCTCCCCCTTGCAGCTCAACAGTCTGAGATCCTGATGTGGAGCTTTGGACTCCAGGGCCACTACTAGTGTTAGAGACAGAAATAGGCTAGTGGGGACCGGCTATAGCAATAAAAAATATGAACCATGCTCTGTTAACCATAATGTTCTGTTCTGGTTAGAGAAAGCACATTCTAACCTGGCCGAGAGCTGTGCGCCACGCCCTGGGACATGGGAGCTGACATCGGAATGAGGTCCACCCTCCTTTCCGAGAACTGCCTACCGTTATGGAAAGATTTACAACCCCGTGGCTGAAAGTATGCAGTCCCGGAGGCGCCTGTACTCTGCAACCCCCAGCTTGATTGCCTGCAACCATTATACGTTGCCTACTTTCCCATGCCTATAATTCTTACTTTCCTACGTAATCGTTGCCCTTCTAGCCAATATAAGCAACTGGCTTATGGAGAGAGGTAGAGCAGACTTTTGTGAATGACTTACTGCTCTCCCATTCTGTTGGCATTATTGGTATAAATGCTCATATATGATTCAATCCTGTCTCTGCTTAATTGGATCAAGTAGCGACAGGCAGCCCAGACTCATGGGTTGTCCAGTTACACTAGCACACACAGGGATTATGTGCCTAAGAATTACGTTGAACCATTTAAAATTGCTGATTTTCTAGGGCAAATTGGTTGCATATAGGCAATTTCATGATTCAGGGTAATGGTAAAAGGCACATGGTTCTGGCAGGCTTCATGGCAAGGTGAGCAGAAGGTGTGTTGGACTTAAGTGCCCATTGACCCCTCTGCCTGTGGGACCTCACTTCACCTCCACTGACCCAAAGCTCACCTCTGAGAAGGAAATCCCACAGGAGGCAAGGTGGTGGGAGCAGGTGGACGGGCAAGCTGTTGCAGGCTTGAGACAGGGAGGGTCAGCTCTGATGCCTTCTGCTACCCCGGACCCTTGAAAGCAGCTGGGCAGCTCTAAGAATGAGGCGCCCAGGGAGTCGAGAAAAACAGACAGCAGATGGGTGATGACATCAAACCACCCTGTCCCTTTTGGGTCTCTGCCAAACGCAAATTGCCTGCCATAGAGAAACTTGAGACTGGGAGGATAGTCTTATTTGATGGCTGAGTGGTGAGAGACAAAGCCTTGTGTTTGGTAAACCATAGGAGTTGCAAGCTAATTGGGGAGGAGGGTCTTAAACACTACCTCTCCCCTCAACAGTACTGCAGACAGACAGCCGCTGTAGGGGAGCCTCTTCCTCAATGTCAAGAAAAAGTCACCACAAACCCTCATTTCACCTGCTTGTCCCCCAAGCACACACCAGAGGGCAGTGTAAGCCAACACATGGAAAGGAAATTGTGGCAGGAGATTCTACTGAGGCATCACAGGGATTCACACAAAGAGGGCGCTGGGAAAACAGGTGTTGAGTGGCTTAGTGACTCAGGATCGCCTTTGAAAACCTTCAGCGGTAGGCAGAGGAGATCTTGCAAAAATGTGGAGATGGAGCATTAGCTACTAGTACCTAGAATTTGCTAACATCACCAGTTCCCAAATCCTCAAAGGTCCTCACCACCAGTTCAGGACAGGCAAGTTCCCAAGTACCTCCTATGTGCAAGGCCCCAAGCTAGGGGCAGGGATTCTAAGGTGAGTAAAACTCAATCTCTTCCCATTGAGTTCCTGTGCTATGCCATTCTCTTCACATTCATTATCTCATTTAATCCTACAATAGTAAAAGTGCTGTAAGAATCACCCTCCCGTACAAATGACAAGAGACTCAGGGGGTGAAGTAGTAGAACTGGCAGCGGTGGAGTTTAAACCAAGTCTGTCTACATTCAGAGCCTGGGCTTTGACGGCTGTACCAGAGCCTCCCCCTCCCCTCAGTCCCCTCCCCTCCCCCCCCCCCCCCCATGCATTACCATTACCCTCCTCTTTCATACGCAACAAGGGCCCTTTCTTTTGCCCCTGTAACTTGTCTCCCAAACACATTTCTTCTATGGAACACTTCTACCTCTGTGACTTTCTAAATAAACTTTCTCACCCTAGCTGGTTTGGTTCAGTGGATAGAGTGTCTGCCTGTGGACTGAAGGATCCCGGATTTGATTCCAGTCAAGGGCATATGCTCGGGTTGTGGGCTTGATTCCCAGTAGGGGGCATGCAAGAGGCAGCCAATCAAGAATTCTCTCTCATCATTGATGTTTCTCTCTCTCTCTCTCTCTCTCTCTCTCTCTCTCTCTCTCTCTCTCTCTTTCTCTCTCTCTCTCTCCCCCCTCTCTCCTCCTCCCTCTCCCTTCTTCTCTGAAATCAATAAAAATATTTCTCTCCTAGTTTGATTCTTGGCTCTGAATTCTTTCCTAGCCAGCACTCCAGTCCTGAGGTTCCTGAACCAAGGTCTGGTCTGACCCTACCGGTCTAACACTTGCTGCCGTTTTCACCGACACATTGATTACATGTTGTAATTGCCAAGTTTGAGAAGACCATGTCTTTCCTGCCGGAGCCCTAGTGCTCAAGGTGGATTAGTCTGATGAGATGGGAAAGCCACCGTCTGGGGAGGAGGGCCAGGCCAGAAGGGACTCACTGGGTATGAGAAGCCACCAAACAGAGGAGGCAGACACACCAAGACTTGTGGCCTGAGGGCATCGGGTCTCAGAAAATGGACCTCTTTGTACATTAGTTCCCGTGCGAGCTAAGGAGGAAAGGGGCGGGGAGGGGGGTGACTGGAAACGGTTAACTTGGTTTCACCCAACTTGAGATGTTGGCATAATAATAGGAAATAGAATACACTTTTCCTGTTTCCTGGAATCGGTACCTGGGGCTCAAAGCTGAGGACAAAGAGGCATTAAGTAATCCGTATTCTAAGTAGAACATACCAGTGGAGGGCCAGATTCTTCCTCGGGGCTATTAAGAGTCTGCCAAACCTCTGAACATTGCTGAATATTTCTTACTTTTCCAGGAAAAAGTAAATAAATGTTGTGGTGACCTTCAAACCAGCCAGTACTGTGAAGATGAGCTTTCTGACATAGTGGGTACCAGTGCAGGCTTCAAAGCTGGACTCCTTAGGTGTAGATCTTGCCACTTCCACTTACTAGCTGTACACCCCTGGGCGAGTGAGGCTCTGTGAGACGCAGTTTCCTCATCTCTACAGGAGGATGACATTAGCACCCCCCTCCCAAGGTGACTGAGCAGATTCATGAGTAAAGACGTATAAAGCACTTAGAACGAAATGCAGATGGTAAGAAGCCAGTAAGTGTGTGCTTTTGTTAAGAGCATTTCCTTCTATGACTGATTTATATCACCATGAAGAACAAACTCAAATCTGATGCAAGAGGAGTGAATAGTATTCCCCTGTTCTCTTGGGGAATGGGCAAGGGGAGAAAACAGTAAAAAGCAACCTGACCGGTTTGGTTCAGTGGATACAGTGTTGGCCTGCGGACTCAAGGGTCCCAGGTTCGATTCTGGTCAAGGGCATGGACCTTGGTTGCGGGCACATCCCCAGTTGAGGGGGGGGGGCGTGCAGGAGGCAGCTGATCAATGTTTCTCTCTCATCGATGTTTCTCTCTATTCCTCTCCCTTCCTCTCTGTAAAAAAATCAATAAAATATTTTATTTTTTTTTAAATGTTCTTTTTTGTAGGCTGTTGAAGACCTGGACTAGAGGCCTCTGGGGAAGGAGCTGGGTCATCGACCTGGCCCTGCTCACCACACGCTCTGAGAGAAGGGCTGCTAAATCCCCTTACATCCTCACTCAGGTGTTTGAACCAGGACCAGGACAAAGAACCTCAGAAAGGCTGTCTTTAGGAAGCAAATAGGGAGGACTGCCTTCTGGGCCTACAGGCTCCTCCACACAAACTCTAAGAAAAATGGCCTTGGCCAGTGTGGCTCAGTGGGTTGAGCGTTGTCCTGTGCATGGGAAGGTAGCCAGTTCAATTCCTGGTTGGGGTGTATGCAGGAGGCAACTAATATCACACTCTCTCTCTCTGTGTGCGTGTGTCTGTCTCTCTCTCCCTCTCCCTCTCTTTCTCAAACCAAACAAAACCAAAAAAAAAAAAAAAAAAACCTCTAAGAAAAATGGGAAAAAGCTAGGCAGGGAGCCCATTGATCTAGAAATTCACCCCCTGGGAAGAAGTGTACAAGATAGAGCTGGAGCATCATGGGTTGAGCATCATCCCATGAACCAGGAGGTCACAGTTCAATTCCTGGTCAGGGCACATGTCCAGTTGCAGGCTCGATCCCTAGTGTGGAGTAAGCAGGGGGTAGCTGACCAATGATTTTCTCTCATCATTGGCATTTCTCTCTCTCTCTCTTTCTCTCTCTCTCTCTCTTCCTCTCTGAAATCAATAAAAATATTTTTAAAAGGAAAAATAAATAAAATGTATACAGCAGCTTCAGAAATAAATGCAATTTAGGGTTCACAGACCAGTCTGCCTAAAAGTACCCCAGCTGAAGCCATGATAAAGGTCACCTGATCCATTTTACAAACCATGAGTGTGACAGAGGAGTCTCCTAGATTGTGGTGGCAGAGCTGAATGCTGCAGTGCCACAGCCCAAGCTGGGGTAAGATGGGCTGTCCTACTGAGCGCTGCTCCTTCAGGTCCACCGCCACCTTTCCCCGCACACAAGCGTAAGAACACACAGACTTCCTGAGAAAAAGAAAAAAGAAAAAACAAAAGCCAGCAGGTTGGCTGATGTGGGCTGAGGAAGAAGGTAACCAGCAGTGGAGGACTGCTTTCTCCTCAGAGTATCGCCAAGGAGAGCCCAGGACTTGGTCAGGTGCCCCACTCCTCTTGGCAGGCCCCCTACCTTTATCAGGTATCTAGGCTCAGAAAAAAACAAGACATGTCAATTTCTCCCTGAACATCAGATATCAGTTCTTATTACAAAGTGGCAGCATTACTGACATTACTGTATGGAGGGCTTTACTCTGTGCCAGAATCTCACTTTCAATTCTTTATGGCAAGGCCATGAGGTAGACACTGTTATTTCCATCATCTCCAAATCTCAGTCTGGAGAGATTAAGTAACTGCCCTCGGTCACAAGACCTCGGAGAGCCCAGCTCACAGCAGGTATCTGCTCTGTGGAGGGTTGGTTCCCTGTGCTAAGAACTTTCTAAAGTTGGGGAGCATCCGGTGAGTGGCTAGTGGTACCAATACCCAATCACAGAGTTCTGTCCTTAGATCTCACATGCTCAATCTTTTTATTTTTTAAAAAAATATATTTTTATTGATTTTTTTACAGAGGAAGGGAGAGGGATAGAGAGCCAGAAACATCAATAAGAGAGAAACATCGATCAGCTGTCTCCTGCACAGCCCCAACTGGGTATGTGCCTGCAACCAAGGTACATGCTCTTGACCAGAATTGAACCCGGGACCCCTCAGTCTGCAGGCCGACGCTCTATCCACTAAGCCAAACCGGCTAGGGCTGCTCGATCTTTTTATTGTTGCTCCAATGACATACGCCTAGATAAGCCCCAAAACTGGAAGTCTAACCCCCCCCCCATCCGCAGGAATTAAGTTTCTACCTCCTAGACCAGGGGTGGGGAATGTGCAGCACGTAGGCTGTATAAGGATCATGAAATCTTTTGATCGGGCCTGGCCAAGGTGTTAGGAGTGAGCTAATTAAATGTTTGACCAAGGATAGCAGGCTGATTTTTAAGTTGATAATGTTGTATGGCCCATGAATGATGTTATAAATATCCAAATGGCCCTTGACAGACAAAAGGTTCCCCATCCCTGTCCTAGACATCAGCAACACTGAGCAAAGACCCCAGGAAGGCCCAGTGATCACTGAGGCACAGAGGAAGGATGTATGTGTGTGTGTGTGTTGCTCCCTCTACCACTGTCCATCCAGCACCTGAATGCAACGGCAGCATTCCTCTCCACTCATCTCTGCCTCCTCATCTTCCTCAAGTCCTTCCCTACTTTCTCTATGCTCAGATCCCACCATGGCTTCCTTCCTTATTCCTACATCATCCATCTCCTTCACTTATCCTTTCACTTGCTACTTCTGCATTTTGGTCTTTGCATTAATCACCAATTGCCATAGTAATGCTCTGTAACAAATTTCCCTAAAACTCAGTGGCCTACACTAAGCATATATTTTGATTACTCATGGGTCTGTGGTCAGGTCTCATCAATCTGCTGCAGGTCAGGCACAGAGAAAAGGGTGTGTGTGTATGGCTTGAGGGTGCAGCTTAGATTCAAGTATGTTCCCTGAGACTTGTTCTCCTGGGGCCAGCAGCTCCCCGATGCGTCCTTCTCACGTTGTGTGGCATAAGCACAAGAGGGGCGAGTGAACTGGCATACCATCGCGTACACCTACATTCTGTTGGCCAAAACAGTCCCGTGGGAAAACCCAGAATCAGTAAAGTGAGGACATATACTCCATCCACACCAGAGGGAGGTAATTCGAAGTCACGTGGCACAGTGTGGATCGTATAGTTCTAACACAGGGAGGGTGTGATAAACTGAGAACAAGAATTCAATCCAATGAGTTTCATTCATCCTCAGCAGTTCCTCCAAAACACCCAGCGTGTGGGAGGCAATTGGCCTCATTGCTTTAAAGTGGAGGGGAGACCAGCCCCCTCTTTAGCCTTCTCCAGTTCCTTCAATAAACATGGGGTCATCTGTTCTGACCTTTTGCTCATTTGTTCACTCTGTGGGGCTTTGGAGAGATCAAGGCCTCGAATGCAGGACTGCCACTTCCTCCAGTCATGTCCCCATGATTCTCGCGCTCTGGAATAAGGCATGGACGTGTTCTTCCAATATGCTGCAGCCTTTCCAAATTTCTATTCTGCTTTTTCACTTTCCAGAAACACAGTAACCAGATGTGCCTTTCTCCCAGATGACACAGACCTTTACGAGTTCCAGATGTTCCTGGCTCAGCTAAACAGATTCAGGTTTAGGGACGGGGTCAGGGCAGGAAAGGGGCAGACCCTACACACTTAACACATTTTCCTTTTAAACGCTCTTGGATATGAAACCTTCGTGTTTAGGAAGCAGATGAAGAAGAAGCATTGGAAACCATCCCTATTGGAAGCAGCGTCCCTCAAACATGTTTTGACTTACACGGGGATGGCAGCCATCCACCAATGAGCAGGAAACTGAAACCACGGAAGGGGAAGGATCCACTTATTCCTGGGGTGGGCCAGAGAGCTTGGCGGCTCCTTTTACCCGCACTGCAGACAGCGGTCTGACACTGAAACTTGAGCTGCAAAGTGGTTTCTCACGGCGATGACAGGAAATGAGAGAAAAATCCATAAGAATGTCTTCAAGGCACCATTGCTGGCTGGGATTGTCACCACACAGTCGGACATTAATGAACTTAAGCCAAATAAAAAGAAATGGAAGACACATGTTGCTTCAGGGCCAGAGCCAGTTCCCTTCATGTCAAAAGCCCCTGGCGTAGTCGGAGTCATAGAGACAGAAAGCAGAAGGATGATTGCCGGGGCTGGGGAGGGAGGAACGGGAGTTTAATGGGTAGGGTTTCATTTTGGGGTGATGGAAAAGTTCGGGAGATGGATGGTGGTGATGGTTGCACAACTGTAACTGTACTTAATGCCACCAAACTGTACACTTAAAATGGATAAAATGGTAAATATTAGGTTATGTATATTTTACAATAAAAATTTTAAGGCCCTGACCACCAAAAAACCCTTCCAGCAGTCACCTAAGTGCACCTTTCAATGACACTTTTTTTGGTGTTTTTTAATATATTTTTATTAATTTCAGAGAGGAAGGGCGAGGGAGAGAGAGCTAGAAACATCAATGATGAGAGAGAATCCTTGATCGGCTGCCTCCTGCAGGCCCCCTACTGGGGATCGAGCCACAACCTTGACCAGAATCGAACCCGGGACCCTTCAGTCCATAGGTGGATGCTCTATCCACTGAGCCAAACCAGCTAGTTTTAAAATGGCAGAGAAGTAAATGGGCAAATGAGACAGAAACAGTGCTATGAAGAGAGATAAACTGGGCGAGGAGTCGGAGAATAAAGCGGGAGAGGCAGGGCTCAGGACACGGGGCTTGCCAGACTAGTTTGGATTTCCTGCTCTCCCCTAAGAACATCAGGAAGCAATTTTATACTTTTTTTTTTTTGCAAGACAATATTAAAACTCAAATAACTAGTACAGTGTGCCAAATAGTTACTGCTCAATATATTTATCTATTAAATCAAGGAGGACAATGTTAACTCATTCAGGCTAAATAGAAATCTTCATGTTTATCATTGAAATTTCATTTCAGCAACATTCAAGGGCTTTTGTTATTTTATTAATTCGATTCTTAGTATCTTTTTTAAAAAATCAGGTCACAAAGTTTTGCATGAAAAACAAATGTGATTAATCTTTGTTAAAAGTCAAATAAAAATATGTATAAAAATGTACAACTGCGCCGTAACTGGGTGCTCAGTGGTTAGAGCGTCGGCCTGCGGACTGAAAGGTCCCAGGTTCGATTCCGGTCAAGGGCATGTACCTGAGTTGCGGGCACCTCCCCAGTGGGAGGTGTGCAGGAGGCAGCTGGTCGATGTTTCTCTCTCATCGATGTTTCTAACTCTCTATCCCTCTTCCTTCCTCTCTCTGAAAAAAAATCAATAAAAATTTACTTTAAAAAAAGAAAAGAATCTTTATTCTTAAAAAAATAAATAAATAAAAATATACAACTGCAACTCACCAGCTACCCCACCTGCCATAGTCTGAACTCTTCCCCCGAGTTAATAGTGTCAGGGAGAAGGACAATGTCAAGCGTCTTCTAGGCATCAATACTTCTGCAAGACTTTTCAAAGCAATTAATCCCTGACTTCCTCAGTTCTCCAAGTGCCATCTAATACCTTCAGTTTATCGTCCCCACAGCCCCCTGCTCAGGCCATCATCCAGAGCTGACAACCAGAGTTAAATAACTTGCCCGATATCATTCAGCCTGTCATTGGGGATGAGGGGGAGTGTGCGCCAACTCTGCTACTATGAGCATCGTTTTATTTAATTCCCGAGCCCCTAGCTACTGCTTCAGCTTTTACCACTACAAAGGATGAAAGAAATGATCCTATTAGCTAAGCACACACAGGAAATACAGTCAACAATATTGTAGTAACTGTCCTGGAAATATCAGGGGGAACACTTTGTGAAGTACTGGCATATGATTGTCTCACTACTATGCTGCACACTTGACACTAAGACCAAATGTAAACTGTAATTGAAAAAAAAGAAGCCCAGCCAGCCTAGCTCAGTGGTTGAGTGTCAACTTGTGAACCAGGAGGTCACGGTTCGATTTTCGGCCAAGGTACTTGCAGAGGTTGAGGGCATGATCCCCAGTGTGGGGTGTGCAGGAGGCAGCTGATCAATGATTCTCTCATCATTGATGTTCCTATCTTCCTCCCTTTCTCTTTGAAATAAATTTTAAAAATATATTAAAAGGAAAAACTGAACTATAAAAAAAGACACTATTAGCTGAAGACCCTTTTGATTCCTGGATGATAGCCTATCTAATAAAGATGGAATAAGCAAACTAACTGTCACTACGCAACAAAGATGGCAGTACCCACAGCCAAAAAGGAGGGGATATGCAAATCGACGTGACGAAAACGGAAGGCTTGCATTGTCGCCATGGCAACTACACGGGCATTCCACCCGCGCGGCTGCTCCAGGCCTCTGGGCAGCGTGAGAAGGCGGAAGGCTGCTCCAACGAAGGCGGTGCCGGCAGCCAGAGGAAGGAAGGCCTATTCTTGCACAAATCTTCGTGCATCGGGCCTCTAGTTCCTAGATAATATCTGTTCACCCACAACCCAAGAGGGCATACTGGTCACCCTGTCCGATGGGTGGGAGGAGCCTGTGACAAGAAAGAAAGGGGAAAGGGGAAACTTGAGGTGTTAGCTTCATGGGACACATTTCTCAAGACACAGAAGCCTCTGAGGGCTTTTCTGCTCCAGCTTCCTCTCTTTAAGGAAAACTCAGCACCACCAAGAGCTAGAACACCAGCCCTGACCGGTTTGGCTCAGTGGATAGAGCCTGCGGACTGAAAGGTCCCAGGTTCGATTCTGACCAAGGGCATGTACCTTGGTTGCGGGCACATCCCCAGTAGGGAGTGTGCAGGAGGCAGCTGATCGATGTTTCTCTCTCCTCGTTGTTTCTAACTTTCTATCTCTCTCCCTTCCTCTCTGTAAAAAAATCAATAAAATACATTTTTTTAAAAAGAGCTAGAACACCAGCCAGCAAAGCTTCTACTCAGCCTTCAGACTCTAGGTGGGTGTCCCTCCCCAGAGCCTTCCCTGATGCCCCAAGCTGGGGTTGAGTACTGTGCCCACAAGTGTTGATCTCTTCATACCCACGTGTCCATCTGTGTGGCCCAGCTCCCTGACTGCGCAGGCTCTGTCAGTCTTGCATGGCACATAGTAGCCATTCCATAAATACCTGTGAACAGAATTGAATTCACCTCTTCTCCTTATAACACCAACCTTGTCCTACCAGCATTTAGAAAGTTCCAAATAATTAAAATTGCCCCTGTTAGGCCCCAAAGCTTACCATTGAACTCTTTCTAAAATGCTTTGAATATTTCCTTGACCTGTTAACAAAATTAAGCAAACGTAATATGCCTTTTCCTTGATGTCCTGTGTCCATTCATCGGCTGTGAGTCAGCTGCTGTAAGGGAAATTTTAAATTGTTTAAACAGCCTGGCATGGCTCAGTGGGTGAGTATCAACCTATGAACTGGGAGGTCACAGTTCGATTCCCAGTCGGGACACATGCCCGGGTTGCAGGCTAGATCCCCAGTGTGGGTCATGTAGGAAGCAGCCGATCAATGATTCTCTCTCATCATTGATGTTTCTATTTCTCTGTCTCTCTCCCTTCCTCTCTGAAGTCAATGAAAAATATTCTTTATAAAATAAGAGTGCAGAATCTCGGAGGGAAGGCGGGGGAGGGTGGGTGGGAGGTAATGCACCAAAAACTTTGTATGCATATATGCATAACCCATGGACACAAACGATAGGGTGCTGAAGGCCTGGGGTGGGGGGCGAGGGCGGGCTGGAGGGGGCCAATGGGGGGTAAGGGAGAAATATATAATACTTTCAATAATAAATAATTATTTTTTAAAATAAAATAAAATAAAATAAAATGGCTTAAACAAGGGGGTTTGTTTCTCTCTCAGGTAACAGTGCAGAAACGAATAGTCCAGGAGGCCCATGGTGACTCCACAGGGTCAAGGGCCTGAGCCCTCTTCCTCCTTTGCTGCTATCCTTGGGTATTTCCCTTCTCACCCCCTGACTCTCAAGACCACATCCCATGGAGAGGAAAAGGCTGAAGGGCAGAGCTTGTCCAACCTGGAACATCTCATATCTGCTCCTAGTCCAGAGGCCTAAACTTAGCCACACAGCCACACCAGCAGCAAGAGACTCAGCCATCATGGTCCATGGAAAAGTTGGCGGCTCTATTACTAAGAGAGAGAAGGGGGGATTGAACACTGGGGTTAGCTCGTAGCGTCTGCCACAGCCATCTTTATAAATCTGTATTCTGGTACAAAGCTGTTTGGGTGGTTCCTAAAAGGCCAACTGAAATATGCAGGACTGGCCCCTAGCAAGGACCCAGACTGCTTGAGCTTACAGGTCTTCTGCCTCCTCCATCAGCACTAGGCTGCCAGTCTCTCTCTCTCTCTCTCTCTCTCTCTCTATATATATATATATATATATATATATATATATATATATACACACACACACACACATATATATTATTATTATTGATTTTTTTACAGAGAGGAAGGGAGGGGGATAGAGAGGTAGAAACATCAATGAGAGAGAAACATCGATCAGCTGCCTCCTGCACACCTCCTACTGGGGATGTGCCCGAAACCAAGATACATGCCCTTGGTCAGAATTAAACCTGGGACCTTTCAGTCCGCAGACCGACTCTATCCACTGAGCCAAACCAGTCAGGGCTCCAGTCAGTCTCTTGATGTTATGATTAAGCTTCAGAAAATCAAATATCCAAGCCTTTTAGATTTGGGTTACACACACACACACACACACAATCAAACGGGATGAAAGGAGAGATAGTTAATAAGACAGGCTCTGGATCAAATGACCGCTCTACCACCCACTGTCTGTGTGACCTTATGCAAGTCCCTTAACCTCTTGGTTTCTTCATCTGTAAAATGAGAATTATAACAGTAACTTAACTCACTATGTTGTTGTAAGGATTAAATAAATGATAACGCACATATAACGCATGATAGCTGGTGCAGGGTAAGTGCCCCAAAAGGGAGAACTGTTATTATTCATACAAAACCAGTGACTGATTCCACAGGCCCTGAGGGTGGGAAAGACCCTCCTTTGAACTGAGCTTGTTGAGCTTCCTGGCAGCACTTTCCACTGCTCTCTCCCCCGCTCGGGCTGTGTTCCAGATGGAAGCCAGAGGGCCAGAGAAATGGAGCCATTGTAAATTGGAATCAACTTGAATTTTGATATGTTTTATCTCACTCACATCCTGCATGCATTTTTAATGGCATCTCAAAGACAACAGAGTAAGCTGATAACACACGAAAATTGCATTAATGTTGGGATTCCTAATTCTGTGCTTACTTTTCCATTCTCCAGATATCCTTACAGACAGACAGAGGCCCCACTTGAAGAGGGGATAATGGAAGTCTGTGTTCTAATTGATTTGATACTGATTGCAGGAGGGTATCTCATCATGAGCCTCCAGATCAAAGCCAGCGAGACAATCTGCAGCCCTAAAAGCTCAAACAGCAAGAACGAAGGAGCCTCAGGGCAGGCAGACACTCTGGTGAGGGAGCTAATTTGATTTCCTTCACATGGCGCCTGCTTTGTAGAATCTGTTCCAGAAAACAATGCTCTTCTGCACCCCCAAATCCCATGTGGAAGGAGAAAGATGTGGTGATAAACTTACCTATAGAATAAACAAACAAAACAAAAAACAAAGAGAAACAAAACCAATCTATAACAATAAAAGCACAATATGCTAATTAGACCAGACAGCCGAACAACTTTCTGGACATACTTCCAGACGAAGCCACCACAGCGGGGGCTGAGGCTGAGGCGGTTAGGGGCAATCAGGCAGGCAGGCAGGTGGGCAGTTAGGAGCCAGCAGTCCCGGGTTGCAAGAAGGATGTCCGACTACCAGTTCAGGGCCTATCCCGCAGTTGAACATACTCCCAGGGGTCCCAGATTTCCAGAGGTGCAGGCTGGGCTAAGGGAGCCTTCCTCCCCAACCCCCATGCACAAATTTCGTGCACCGGGGTTCTAGGATCAAAATAATGGCTGCTGGTGGCAGAGCCACACGTCTGCCCTTTATCAGAGCCATGTGCAGGACACTCACTAGGACAGAGTCTCTGTTTTCACTGGGTAGTGCTGATCTTCATAACTGAAACTATCATTAATCGGGGAATGCCACAGCTGTAAAATCCCCCATTTTTATTTCTTCCAAGGAACCGAAGAGCATTGTTTCATGTTATTGCATATTCTCTCATTTTATGTTTAATTTATTCCATTATGAACAGGAAATTTACTTACAGGGGTTGCAAAACCAAAAATGATTTAAAAAAAAAAATGGTGCCCAGCAAAAGCCTCCCTCCCACCGCATCCCCCACTGGGCCAGGCCTCACCTCCACCCAATCCCAACAGAAGCCACTGTCCCTGCTGGGGAGCCCTACCGAAGCTACACAAGCAAAAGGGAGTGCGTGTTCCTTCTCCATCTCTTGGTGCACACGCCGCACACCACTCTGCAGGCTCTGCTTTTCACTGTTGGAGATCTTTCCACAGCATCACATGCAGAACTTCTCTATTCCAGGTTCTCTCAAGGAAGAAAAAAAACACTACGTCCGCCTCGGTCAACTCTGATGAGAGAACAGACTCTGTTTTGTGCAGCCCCTTGGAAAGCTGCTCGCACACCTCCACCAAGAAGCACAACTGCTGAGTTACAGGGCGGGCTCAGGGGCATGCTCTTTGCACATCTTACCTCCCCCTCCCACCCCTGCCAGCACCAGCATCTCAGGCCCCGGACTGGGAAGTGCTTTCCCGCATGACACATCCCTGTCATGCACACCACACTTAAGTGAAGTGGCTCACTCTTCGGCTTTCTTATAATACACATGCACCTCTGAAGTTAAAAAATAATAATAATGGCCCTGACCAGTTTGGCTCAGTGGATAGAGCGTAGGCCTGCGGACTGAAGGGTCCCAGGTTCGATTCTGGTCAAGGGCATGTACCTTGGTTGTAGGCACATCCCCAGTGGGGGGTGTGCAGGAGGCAGCTGACCGATGTTTCTCTCTCATCAATGTTTCTAACTCTCTATCACTCTCCCTTCCTCTCTGTAAAAAAAAAAAATCAATAAAATATATTTTAAAATAATAATAATGATAAATACTACTTTTTAAAAGTCAGTGAATGGTGTTCTGTGAAAAAGTACCCAACAAGTTTCCCTCACTGTCTAAAGTGAGTGCCTCTACATTCATCCTCTTTCACAGTAAGTTACAAATAGCAGAACACTTTATCTCTAAATA
Source organism: Murina feae (assembly GCA_004026665.1). Classification (NCBI taxonomy): domain Eukaryota; kingdom Metazoa; phylum Chordata; class Mammalia; order Chiroptera; family Vespertilionidae; genus Murina; species Murina feae. The sequence goes on from PVJC01007488.1 coordinate 26,609, forward strand.
GTTCAGCATGCATATCGTTAACTCGACTGAATATTGGTTTAAGCTTTTTTTAATTACTCACCATGCAATGTTTTGACATGAGTTTTGACAAACGCCTACAATACGCTGGTTAGCCAGGGTACCGATATTTCACCAATTTTCTATCTGCCAATGAGGAAAAGACTGCTCTGCTAGGGACTGTCGCTGAGATAATGAGGTGAAACCCCAGTGGACCCAACATTAGTGACAAATGCAGGCTTGCTTTAGCTCTGACCTAAGATGCATTGTCAAAATCGAGTCTACAGAAAAAATCCATTCTCCAACGTCAAAAATGGTTCCACGAACCCACCTGGAACGTAACCGGGAGGCATGCTATTGTATAGTCCACACAGAGCCCACCGAGACCGTGAACTCTGAACAGGGTCTGACAAATAGTCTGGATACTCGACGATGGGCCAACAGGGTTGAGTCTCTTGGACAAGTAGGCTACTGGTCTCTTCCAAGGCAAAGACTTTGGGTGAGGACCCCTTTGGCTATGCCCCTTGGCTCACATATGTACGTATGTAACAATGACATACCATGAAATGTTCTGACATGTGTTTTAACAAACGAATAAAATAGTGTAAACCCAACTTCTATGAAGAAAGAACATTTCCACCATCTAGAAAGTTTCCATGAGTCCATTCATGCCCCCAACCTTCAGAGACAACCACTTGTTTAAAAATCATGTTAAAAATCAAATCTAAAAAACAAATTGTTTTTCTCTTTTCTAAAACTTTATAAAAATGTAACTACCAAGTATTCTTCTACATAAGGCTTGTTTCACTCAACATGTTTTCGAAATTCATCCGTGCTGTGTACATGAGTAGTTTGTACTTCTACATTACTAAGTCCTATTTCATCATATGAATATAATACAATTTGTTTATCCATTCTCCTATCAATGACCTGGTGGACTTAGCTACTATAAGAAAAGTTGTTATGAATATCCATGCATACTGTTTTTATTTATTTTGGTTAAATATCTAGAAGAAGAAATTGCTAGGTTATGGGATGATGTAATTCTTGATATGGTTAGATTTAAGTCTACCATTTAGCTATTTGTCTTGTTTTTCCCATTGTTTTTTGTTCCTCTCTTCCTCCTTTCCTATCTTCTTTTGAGCTAAATAGATAATTTTTAATATATATTAAATATATATATCTACACTATGTACACTAATAAAAGAGAAACATGCAAATTTGTGTTATTCCGCTACGCCCACCAGCCAATCAGATTGACTATGCAAATTAACCCAACAAAGATGGTGGTTAATTTGCATATGCAGGTGTGGAGTGAAGACTGAAGACAACATAGAAGGAAGCCAAGTGCTGCAGGAGGGAGTGAAGCTTCGAAGCTTCAGAGAAGCAAGTGGGGCGGTGAAGACGGGAGCGAAGCCCGCCTCAGCGGGTTTTACTCCCTTCTCTGCTTCGCTCCGACCGCAGGAACCCCTGTTCTTGCAGGAATTTTCCTGCAATGGGCCTCTAATATATATTTTTTTTAATTTTTTTTTTTTTTTTTTCAGAAAAGAAGGGACAGGGAGAATCACCAATTGGCTGCCTCCTGCATACCAACCCGGGCGTATGTCCTGACCACAAATCGAACGGTGACCTCCTGGTTCATAGGTTGATGCTCAACCACTGAGCCATGCCAGCCAGGCCTAAATAGTTTTTATAATTCTATTTTAACTTCTCTGTTGGCTTTATAACTATACTTTGTCACATTTTTTTTATTGAGATGAAAGTAACATAACATGAAACTAGCCATTTTAAAATAAAAACATTTAAAAGAATTCAGTAGCATTAGTACATTCTACAATGTTGTGTAATCACCACCTCTATCTAGTTATAAAACATTTTCATCTTCCCAAAATAAAATTCCATACCCCTTCAGCATGACTACTCTCTCCTTCTCAATGCCTAGCAACCACCAATCTGCATTGTCATTATTGATACACCTATTCTGGACATTGGATATAAATAAAATCATATAGCACGTGGTCTTTTTGTTTGGCTTCTTTCATTTCACATGTTTTCAAGATTCATCCATGCTGTAGCATGTGTCAGTACCTCATTCCTTTTTACGGCGGAGGAAAATTTCATGGTATGCATAAACCACATTTTGTTTCTCCATCCTCCCATTAATGGACATTTCGTTGTTCCCACCTTTTGGGTATTGTGACTAGTGCTGCTCGTTACATTATTTTTCAGTGTTTGCTCTACTGCAGCAATTTTCAAGTTTCAATTTTTAATTTCAGAACCCCTTTATCCGCCTACAAAATACTGAAGACTCCCCAAAAAGCTTTTTTTAAGAAAATATATATATATTATTGATTTTTTACAGAGAGGAAGGGAGAGGGATAGAGAGGTAGAAACATCAATGAGAGAGAAACATTGATCAGCTGCCTCCTGCACACCCCCCAGTGGAGATGTGCCTGCAGCTAAAGTACACGCCCTTAACCAGAATGGAACCTGGGACCCTTCAGTCCGCAGGTCGATGCTCTATCCACTGAGCCAAGCCATTTAGGGCCTCAAGCACCTTTTATATGAGAGAAACATATAATCAAATTAAAAATGCAAAACATTTCTTTTTAATTAAATAATAAATCCATGATATGCTAACAAGTATGTTTTATGAAAAACATATTTTCAAAAAATAGTGAGGGAAAAGGCGCTGTTTTACATTTCTGCAAATCTCTTTAATGTCTGGCTGAAAAGACAGATGGATTCTCATATCTACTTCCGCATTCCATCTGCTATGATGTGTTGCTTTGGCTGACGTAGAAGAAAAGCCAATCTCGTATAGATATATGAGGTCCTCCCCTTACCTCCTGACGCATAATGTCGCGGACCTCCCGAACGGGTTTTGGGGAGCACCAAAGTCCTTGCACCACACCTTGAGAACCGCTGTCCTGGGGGTTACAATGAACTTTTCAGAGCATAGCTAGAGCAGATATCATATCACTTCATGTAAAATGTGAGAGCTTTGAAACTATAAAATTCCACTTACCATCTCCATCCTTTATGATACATAACATACAGCACAGGGGCAATGAATAGACCTATGCAATCGCAAAATTCTTTTGCTTTAAACAGTTCCGTGTGTTTTAAATAAATGGAGGGGAAATGATAGCCTTTTAAATTTATCCACAGTTATCATTTCCCATGTTTTTCATTCGCCTAAAGACGCAGCTTTGTATCTGGCAGCATTTCCCTTCAGCCTGAAGTATGTCCTTGTGGTGCCGTCTGCAGGCAATAAACTCTTTTTGTTTTCATTCTTTATTAAAAAGATTTTGTATTGATTTTTAAAATAAAAGGCACAGCTATGACATCTAAGGAAGGCTATCTGAGTGGTAACACTATAAAGACCCCGTAGCGTTGTGATTACTATGTAAGTCAGAGGAGCGATCACCTTTGCCAGGAGGAAGGTGGTTGGGCTGAGGGCAGAGCCATAGAGGTGACTGCAAGGTTCTTTTCCGGACCTGGATGGTAGCCACTAAGACGTTTGCCTTCTCAAAATTGAGCCATACATTTAGTTTGGTTGACTTTTCTACATCTGTGTTTTATTGTGAAAAAACAGCTTTTCTTTAACCTACAATACAGGTTGGCAAACTTTTCCCAATGGGCCACAGGGTACTGTGCATGTTCTAGGTTTTACAGGCCAGGAGGCAAAATCGAGGCTATGGTGTAGGAACTTACTGAACCATTTAAGACGTAACCATTTAATAACGCATCAGGACAAACCAAGCATTGCGACCCTCAAGGGTCGAGTAATCCTTGAATTTCAGATCCCAGGTTTCCACTCCTGAGTCCCGCCATCCACGTCCGCAAGTCGTAGCCAGGTTCCCGCGAGCTTCACGCTCCTCCGCGTCTCTTAGCAACGGGCAGACGCTACCGCCGCCTTGGGTTCGGCTCCGGATGGGAGGTGGGGGGTGAGGGTGGGGGTCGGGCGGGTGGAGGCGAGCACGCGTGCGCACGAGGAGTTCTCGGCTCCTCCCACCCGCGCGGCAGGGCAGAAAAGGGAGAGCCTGGAGGCCCCCGCCCTAGGCCGGGACGCAGAGGACTCCTCCCCCAGGTCCTCTGCACACCTGTCACTCCAGGTGAGGTCCAGCAGACGAGCGGGCAGGGGCGGCGGCAGCAGCTAGGAGCCTGCTGGGAACAATTTGCACCCAACTCCAGGCCCACTGAATCTCAGTCTGCATTTTTAAGAAGATCCCGGGAGATCCCCATCCTTAGTACCATTTGACGAGTGTGGCCTTTACAATCCAGATACGGCAAAGCCATAAATAAATAAATACTCACCTCTAACAGAGTGAACTTTTCTTAAAATATATGTTTATTGATTTCAGAGAGGAAGGGAGAGGGAGAGAGAGATGGAAACAGGGATGAGCATCACCCATGGGTTGCCTCCTGCCCCCCTCCACTGGGGATCCAGCCGCAATCTGGGCATGTGCCCCTACCCGGAATCCAACCCGGGACCCTTCAGTCCACAGGCTGACACTCCATCCACCGAGCCAAGCCCGCTGGGGCTAGATTGAACTTTTAGCCTAGACGCTAAAAGACCGCCTTTATGATTTAGAAGAGGAAGTTGCCAAAACTGAGTTCTCTATGCTCAGTAAGGGTGAAAATTCCACTGTGTCTCCTCTGACCATCCATCCAGGACACAATGCATCACCGACCTCAGTTCCTGCTCTTGAAGCCGAAGGGGAAATCTGGAGGGACAATTTGCATCCCCAGAGTGAAGGGGTAACGTCGAAAGAGGGCCTTCAAAGAGGCACCTTGTACCTGCAGAATAATTAAGTCAAATGACAACATAAGGGTAATCCTAGACCCAGGGAAGGCAGCATCCAAACCCAACTGAACATTTCCCAGGAAAGAGACCTCAATTGCACTTTAAACCTCAAAATGAAAATCCTACTAATACTACGTCGGGGGTAAGTACTGCTGAGAGAAGATCTCGGTCAGTAACTTCCCAGTCTGGTAAGTTCTCTCCATATCCATCTATCCTGGGAAACGGCAGACGGTGCGTTTAACTTCCTCACCAGGTGACCGGCAAATCAGAACAGACACGTTCCCGTCCTAGGAGAACCACTTGGCTTCACTGGGAAATATTAGAAAGAAGAAAATGACTTACCAACGAACACAAAGAAAACAAAACGGTCATTTTTTAATGACAAGGATGAAATAGGAAGATGAGGAAAAAACCCTTCTTCAAACAGAAAACAGCTCTAAAACACACACTTCTAAAAATCCATGATACAGACTACAACATGGATGAACCCTGAGAACATTATGCTCGTGAAGGAAGCCAGTCCCGAAGGACCACATGTTGTACGGCTGTGTTTATATGAAGTGTTCAAAAAAGGCAAATCCAAAGAGACAGAGTGGATGAAATGGTTGCCTAGGGCAGGGAGGGGTTGGGGGATTAGTTTAATGGCTGAAAAGTATGGGGTTTCTTTGGGGAATAATGAAAATGTTCTAAAATTATTTGAGGTGATGCTTGACAACTCTGCAAATGTACTAAAAGCCACCGAACTATATACTTTAAATGGGTGAACTGTGTGGTTTATGAATTCTATTTAAATAAAGCTGTTTGGGGGAGAAAAAAAAAAAGCCCTGGCTCCACACTAGATCCACATGAGTCTAAAAACATGAAGTTCTTACTATAATGCAAAACCTTTCTGGACAAAATCTGAAAGGGGGCTGGGCAGGGGGGGGAATTGACATCAGTACTAGGTAGAGGCCCCAGCTGGATTTCCCTAGCAAAACACTCCCATCTTAGTTTGGGGAAGAATTTCACAGTCTTGTCTCAAAATCATCAATCTCATGGAAATCCCCATCTGGCTTTAGGTTCCTGTTTCAAAAACACTGGAAAAACCAAAACAGGCAAAATGCACTTTCAAAACAACACCTTAAATCTACGTGGGCAAGGGAAGACACAGGATCACGGGGCAGATCAGAAGACAAGGTTAAGAATTCACTATCATTAGAGAAACTCGAGTCAAAAAAAGACTGCACATTTCCCAAGGGAGTTGTGTTGCAAAAGTCCCTAAATAACATAACTCACAACGAATGGGAGCTAAAGAACCCGTCTGGATGACCGAGGCCTTGTAAGTGATCACTGACCTCAGTTTCGTCTCCCTATATTGGGTTTTCACGGCGGCAAAACATCTTCTCAACCTGTTTAATTTCTCCAACCAAGAGCGGAGGGTATCGTGAGAAGCCCCAAGAGGAGCCTGGGCTGCATCCACAAGGGCCTGCGGTCACAGCTGTCACCATGGAGAGAAAGACAGAAGGGGGAGGTGGAACAGGTATCTCTTACCTTAAAACAAAACACACAAAACCCAAGGGGGCACTGGGCTGCTTAGGGAGAGAGAAATCTCTGCAGCTATTGGCCCACAGCTTAGTCCTGCCCTGAACCAACTGGATTCTCTCTAATCCCCAGGAAAATAAATTAAAAGACCAAATGGCATTAATCTATTAATAATGAAGCAGATGCTGTTTGGCTTCTGTCTCTCAGCTAGGCTCCTGTTCTAAGGGATCTGCTTCAGTCCCTAAGAACAAAACAGCCATTTCTAAAGCCAAAGACATGGAACTAGCAAGTGCCTAGAACAATGCGTGACACATAACAGGTATTCAATAAATTTGTTGACTGCCTCCAGAATGAATGCTGGTATTAATTTCCTTGGCACTCTTGCCTTCTTCTCTCAGCCTGAACACACACACACACACACACACACACACACACACACACTTCAATCCATGCCTGTTCACTGAAACTCCATTTATATGTAACCCTGCAAAATTAATAAAATTAGCAATTACTGCTACAATAAAGATTTCTGGAGGGCAGGGTCTTTTATTAATTTTGTTACTAATGTTCCTTAAGCGCCTAAAACAATGCACGGCACATCCTTGGCTCCCGATGAATATTTGTTCGACGCCGAATGAATTATAAAGGCTTACAAGCAAACCCTTCACAGCCATTTCCACGAAGGCGACAGCGGCTGCCTCGAGTCAGTCCTCCCACCGCCAGGAGCCGCTGTGGGAAACGCCCGACTTCCTTCCCACTGCCCCCCGCGGTGCCCTTTAACCCCGTGAAGTCTCTGCCCCGAGTCAAGATGGCGGCGTCGGTGGCAGCTGCAGTCGGAGGGCTGCGGCGGGCCGTTCGAAGGTCGCCCTCGTGGCGGGGCCCCAGCCGACGGCTGCTGTCCTCCGAGCCCCCTGCAGCCCGGGCGTCGGCCGTCCGCGACGCCTTCCTGAGCTTCTTTCGGGACCGCCATGGCCACCGGCTCGTGCCGTCCGCTTCCGTGCGGCCCCGCGGCGACCCCAGCTTACTTTTCGTCAACGCGGGCATGAACCAGGTGGGGGCGGGGCTTGTGCTTTGTGCGAGAGAAGGGCGCTGCGGGATTGGGCGAAGGAAGCAAGAGGCGGAGCTCATCCCTTTTCGGGGAGAGAGGGCGCGAGTTAGGGTTGGGGAGACTCGACCTGGGAACTTCTGGTTTGGGGTTGAGTTTTAGGCCCCGGAATGGTGGGTGTGGAGGCTCAGGGGGGCAGGTGGTGGAGGAAGTCTGGCTTCATTTATTCTTTCAACGAAGATAGCATTCATTACGTGGATGTGGTGTGGAGCGCACGCCCTGTGCTAGGCTGTGTTCCCTAAGCCCTTGACCTTGAGCGCTGCTTACCCGCCCCAGACTTGTTTGTCCTCATCTGTAAAATGAGTATTGAACGGAGAGGGGAGTTGGTTAACCTTAGGGGCTGTGCTGATGCTGTAGGGCACGCCCAGGGCCCTGGGATCTCTTTTGTACCCTGAAGCTATTGGCTGTGGTTGAAGAAGCTGAGGTGGAGGATGCAGCCATTCATTGTCCCATTTCCAGCCACCAACACATTCCTCCTCCTTTTTTCTTGCCTATTTGACTAGCAGACGATCTCTGTTTCATGATTTATTTACCCCTTGTCTGCCTCCCACACTCGCGCATGCACACGCGCTCACACACACACACACACACACACACACACACGAGATGGGTACCCCTAGGCGCCCAGGTTGCCCCCCTGGCCACACTGCATTCTCGGGGACACATTCAGCCGTCTCTGTCCTCACTCCCCATATTGCTGTCCTCACGAGGGTCTTGGCCACCCCTCTCCCCCTTCTTCACGCGTTCCAGTTCAAGCCAATCTTCCTGGGCACCGTGGATCCACGAAGCGAGATGGCAGGTTTCCGGCGTGTGGCCAACAGCCAGAAATGCGTGAGGGCCGGAGGAAGCCACAACGACCTGGAGGATGTGGGCCGAGACCTTTCCCATCATACCTTCTTTGAGATGCTTGGCAATTGGGCATTTGGGGGTGAATATTTTAAGGTGAGTCTCCAGGAAGTCCTGGAGTTCGGAAAGGGTCAGCATTCAGCCAAGAAGGGGGTGAGGGTTAGTCCTCTCTCCACTCCTGGAGTCTGCTTGGGCAGGGCCTCCTGCCAGACACAGAGGCAACTTGCAACATGCACATGCACAAGAGGAATGTGTCTCATTTCTCTAGTTGGATTGTAAGCCTCTTGATGGCCAGGACTGTGCCCCCTGCCTAATGGCTGGCCAGTCATTGTTGTATGAATAAACAGACAGTAACACTGAAATGCATGAGTTCTAAGTCACCCCAGGCTAGAGTGGTTAGAGGATTTCATGGAGAAGGCGAGACTTGAAAGAAAGGAGGATTTGGAAGCTTTCTGGACAGGAAAAAACTCAGGGTTTGGTCATGGCTTGTTTTAGAAACAAGGTGGGCAGGACAGTGGAAATGGTTTTGTCTCAAACTGCGGGCTGAACTCACGTGGCTGGGTCGATGCTCTAGTGGGGCTTTCTTCTCACCCGTCTTCCTCTTCCACCCCATGTGGGTTTCCACCGCAGGAGGAGGCTTGCAGCATGGCCTGGGAACTGCTCACCCAGGTCTATGGGATCCCGGAGGACAGGCTATGGGTCTCCTACTTTGGTGGTGACCCCAAGGCAGGGCTGAACCCAGATCTGGAGAGCAGGGACATCTGGCTCAGCTTAGGGTAAGTTCATCCTCCCTCATGTCCACTCCTGGAGGGCAGGAGGCCTGGAAAGTAGAGACTGTCAGCATAGGCCTTTAGAGTCTCAGCATATCCCAGGAGACCCCGGAGTCAGTCCTCTTCCTCCTCTTGCTGAGCTTGATGGAGAGGCGCTCATGGCAAAGTGGGTCCGGCTTTGGGGTTTGTCTGTCTCCCTACCACCCACCTGGCTTTCTTTCCAGGGTGCCTGCCAGCCGTGTGCTTTCCTTTGGGCCACAGGAGAACTTCTGGGAGATGGGGGACACTGGCCCTTGTGGGCCCTGTACCGAGATCCACTATGACCTGGCTGGAGGGAGGGGTGCCCCCCAGCTGGTGGAGCTTTGGAATCTGGTCTTCATGCAGCACAACAGGTAATGGGTGCTGAAGCAGGAGGGAAATCCCTGGCTGGAAGTGGAAGAGTGGCCATCAGGAGGTTTTGATCTGCTTCTTATAAAAGCACACACTTAGTTGGCACTTACTATATGTACATTCTAAACACTCTTCAGATAATAACTGGTTTAATCCTAGTCTTTGCCCATAGCAGTTTAAGCTCATCACTGCTGCCCTCCGGCCTCTGCTCTCTTATCACATGATAGAGTGGAACTTGATGATCTCTAAGATTTTCTTCCAGCCTTGACATGCCTCTTTTTAAGGGCAAATAATTCTGCACCAGAAAGGGAATGTCGGGATCCAGGCAAGGGCCCTAGGATCAGGGAGTGGTGGGTGGTGAGGATGGAGCTCACCCATCGTCGTGTGTGTCTGATGGGGTGGGGGGTTATACTGCCTCTGGGCCTCCCTCTCTCAGGCCCCTAGACCCCTCCTCATTCCTCTAGTCCACTTGAGCCTCACACCTGTCTAATTCTGTGCGGAGCCTCATCTTGTTCACCTTCCCTGGCCAGAGAGGCTGATGGAAGTCTGCAGCCTCTGCCCCAGCGGCATGTGGACACGGGAATGGGCCTGGAAAGGCTGGTAGCTGTGCTGCAGGGCAAATGCTCCACCTACGATACTGACCTCTTTTCCCCGCTGCTCAACGCCATACACCAGGTGAGCCTGCCTCTTCCCTTCCAGAAGCCTCTCGCCTGCTCGCCAGTGCTTTTGAAGTGCGGAAGCAGGAGGAAGTACCTGACTGGAGGTGAAAAGGTGGCAGTCGGGACACGGGGGGCAGCTGTACTTCGAGGAGTTGGCTGGCAGTGGGGGTGACCAGCCATGTGTCCGTCCCCCTCGAGCAGGCTAGCTCAGACCTGTTCACATCACAGTCCAGCAAGGGTCCAAGGAGAGCAGGAACACAAGGCTCTCGAGGCCTGGGCTCAGAACAGCGGCATTTCCACCATATTCTCTTGCCCAAAGCAAGTCACAGGCTGGCCCAGATAGGAGAGATGGAGAAACAGATTCTCTGTCTTGATGGAAAGCCACTGTGAAGTCACATTGCAGAGTGGCATGCTCACAGGAAAAGGAAGGATTGTGGCCATTTTTGCGAGCAGGCTACCCCAGAGAGGAAAGCTAGAGTCCCATCTTAGGAGGACCTAGAAGTCCCCAGTAGGGATTTTATTCTGAGCGTAGTGAGCAGGCTCTAAGGGACGGGGCATGCTCTGAGTGACACTCGTAGAAGACCACTCCTGTTTCTACGTGGAGGATGAGTGGAGTGAGGCAGGCGTAGAAGCTGAGAAACCAGCTGGGAGGCTGTTTCATAGTCTAGGGAAGGGAGAGTAGGGCATGGCTTAGGCTGGTCATAATGAAAGTGGAGGAAAGTCGACTGATTTGCGAGATCTCATGGAGGGAGAAGCTAAGGCCCCACTGGTGGAGTGTATGGGGTGGGAAAGAAAAGGCTGGCTCCCGAGTGTTGGACAAGCAATGCGGTGAACGGCAGGACTGTGTATTGAGGAGGGAGGTCTGGTGCTGCAGGAATCTAGCACTCTGCTCTGGAGCACACGTCCACACAGCTGCCACCGTCCCTCCGTGCCCCCTAAGCCTGTAGAGGCAGGTGCGGGCCCTGGAGAGCGCCTGTGGTTAGACAGGCCTGGCTCAAAGCTCAGAGCTGCCCCTGGTCAGTTGTGGCCCTCGGGTCCTCTGGGCCTGTGTTTCCTCTGCATCGAGGACAGGAATACCTCCCAGAACAGGGTGTTTGGGGGATTAGACATCATGTCAACTGAACACAGTTCTGAAGTGATCGTGCCTGTGATTATTGTTAGTGCAAATCTGGGCCCCTTGAGGGCAGTGTCTGAGTCCCGTTCATCTTGGAAGCTTCCTCCTGGCTATTCCAGACTTTAGGGGTGACGAAGAGCATCCCACTCGGGCCAGGTCGGGCAGGGAAGCAGCCATGTTTCCTTTCCTGCTTTCCAGGGTTGCGGGGCACCCCCTTACTTGGGCCGGGTAGGGGCAGCAGACGAGGGCCGCACAGACATGGCGTACCGCGTGGTGGCTGATCACATTCGCACACTCAGTGTCTGCATCGCCGATGGCGTGTCCCCCGGAATGTCGGGCGCCCCGTGAGTCTGGAAGGACTACAGAGGGGCAGTGCAGCTGGGGCTTGCAGGGGAGGGAGGGAACAGAGGTGGGTCGGGTTGAGATGGCAGGAGGAGCTGGAGGAGGGAAAGGGGTTTGGGGTGGAGAATACGCTGGGCCTTGCCCTCCGCCATCTCCAAACTACTGATCGGGGCTGCTGGGGGTTCACATCTGGCTTTGAACCCTCTAGGCTGGTTCTTCGTCGGATCCTCCGTCGAGCCGTGCGGTTCTCTACAGAGGTCTTGCGGGCACCACCTGGCTTCCTTGGCAGCCTGGTACCGGTAGTGGTGGAGACACTGGTAAGGACAGAGCTCACCCCCTGGGCCTCCCAGGCACTCGGGGAGCCCAGTGTCCTGTCAGCAGCTGAGAAAGCTGTCGTTGCTTACAAAAGCAGGGAACCTTCAGGAGGCCCTGCCCAGGCTGCTGCCCCTTTGGCCATGGGGCTCCCTCTCTCGGCCTGACCCATCCACAGGGAAACTGACTCCCCGTCGGGTCCCTGTTGAGCCTCTGGAACAGGTGTCCTCAGGGAGGCCCAGGGGCAGAGGGGGAAAGCGGCTAATTGCCTTTCCCTTTCACACTTCCTCAGCCCTTTACCTCCTCCAGGGAGACACCTACCCAGAGCTGCAGAAGAACTCCGCCCAGGTACTGGACTCGGGTGGCTGAGGCTGGGCTGACCAGAGAGAGGTAGAGAGAGGCTCTCCCTCCACCTCTGTCATGCCCGCCGTTCAGATAGCCAGCCTGGTGTCGGAGGACGAGGCAGCCTTCCTGGCCTCCCTGCAGCGGGGTCGGCGGATCATCGATCGGACCCTGAGGCGCCTGGGACCTTCGGATGTGTTCCCTGGTGAGTGGGGTCCTCACTCAGGTGAGCCAGGCAGGCCGAGGAGGGAGCTCGGGGCCACGCCTGTGCCTCGCATCGTCCCCCTCCTCCCATGTCCCCCACCCCGTACTCCTTCCAACACCCAGACTTCTCTGTGGTGTTTCTCCGCACTTCTCCACTTCCTCACTGCCCCGCTGCTCCTGCCTCAGTCTCTGCTTCCCTCCGCCTCTGAAATGGTGGTTGCCAAGGCAACATCCTGGGCTGCCCCCCAGCCAAGGCCTTAAAGCCCGAAGCCTGAAGGTGACCCGTGTCTGGGGCCAACGCATTGTGAGGGGAGGGTCCTTGTGCTTGGCACCTGGTGTGATTGGAAAAGCCCTGGCCCTTCTCCCTCACTTCTCCCCCTCCCTCTATCCTGCCCCTCCCCACTCAAAACCCATCTTCCTTCCCAAAAGCCGACGTGGCCTGGTCCTTGTCAATGTCTGGTGACCTGGGGCTCCCACTGGACCTGGTAGAGCTGATGCTGGAGGAGAAAGGGGTGCAGCTGGACTCTGCTGGGCTGGCACGGCTGGCCCAGGAGGAAGCCCAGGTACAGGCTGGGGCACCCCCACCAGGGTTCTGTTGGGACCGTCAGCCCTTCCCCAGCCCTCAGTCCCTGGGGTGCCGCTATTGAAGGAAGAGGAGGCTGAGCGAGGCACTGTCCTTCACCTTGGGGCCCTCCCCAGCCCCTGGAAAGGCACTAGTGCAGTGGGCTAAACAGGAGCAGACGGGGAGGCCAGCACAGTGTCCGGGAGGCGCCCACGGGGCAGAATTCAGTGAGGGAGGCCTGATCCTGAGACCCCGCAGGATGGGTGGTTCACCAGCCACCCCAGGGTCTCTAGCACCAGCCAAGCCCTGAGCTCTTTTTCCGGAGGAGGCTGCAGGGTCCACAGAGCGGATGGCAGGGACGGGGCTCTTGAGAGGCTCAAGTCCCATTGCAGTCTCCATGCACCCCTTCTGTCATGCCTGTCCCGCAGCACCGGGCCCAGCAGGCTGAGTCAGTTGAGGAGCAGGGACTGCGGCTCAACATCCATGCACTGGGGGAGCTGCAGCGCCGAGGGCTGCCCCCAACCGATGACAGCCCCAAGTACAACTACTGCCTTCGACCCAGTGGGGGTTATGGTGAGAGCCTGGGCTGAGCGGTGGCCATAGGCTTGCCTGACCTTGATTGGGAGGGACAGGCAGATGGTTGCCCTGTGCATTCCCTGGGGCCACCAGGGGTCGCTGTGTCGCTGAACAGGACTTGGACCCTATCCTCTGTTCCACCCCCTCTCCTCCAGCTAGTTGCCTGTTGGCTTCAAGTAAGGCACACCCACCTGTATGCCTCAAACCCCTGCCTAGCACTGATAACCCCTTTTTCCTGGCAGAGTTTGGCACCTGCGAGGCCCAGGTGCTCCAGCTGTATACAGAGGACGGGACAGCCGTGGCCTCCGTGGGGGAAGGCCAGCGCTGTGGCATTCTCTTAGACAGAACTAACTTCTACGCTGAACAGGGGGGTCAGGCTTCAGACCGAGGTTACCTGGTGCGGGTGGGGCAGCAGGTGAGTCCCCCCCCCCCCCCCCCCCCCCCCCCCACACACACACACACACGCAGGATAACTTCTGCAGGAGGCAGACCTGAGCCAGGAAGGGAGCCAAGTGGGAAGGCTGCAGGCAGTCACTCTAGTCCTTTGGCCTCTGACCTTCCCCAGGATGTGCTGTTCCCAGTTGCCCGGGCCCAGGTCTGCGGAGGCTTCATCCTGCATGAGGCTGTGGCCCCTGAGTGCCTGAAGGTGGGGGATGCGGTGCAGCTGCACATGGATAAGGTAAGGACCCCACCCCTGCTGCTCCCGACATCCTGCAGCTCCTTTACTCCACCCCCCACTCACCCCGGACGCTGGGTGACAAGAGCGTTTCAGTCCTGGCGTCTAGGCTGCATGGAGAAGCACACGGCCGTCCACCTGCTAAACTGGGCACTGCGGCAGGCCCTGGGCCCTGGCACAGAACAGCGAGGCTCCCACCTCAGTCCCGAGCGGCTGCGCTTTGACGTGGCCACCCAGGTGAGCAGGGCAGAGAGACAGGCTTCAAGCGAGGCGACAGGCTCAAAGTGAGAACAGCTGGTGGGGTGGGGAGTCTGGCCAGTCTGAGGGCCTGGTCTCCCTGTCATTCAATCACTACAGGAACCTGAGAGGGTGTCATCCCATCAGGCTCCTCCAGAGAGCAGGGGATGTGGAGTCCTCCCTTTACCCCAGCCATCCATCTCCCTTGTTCCTGCTGTCACCCAAGCCATGCTCGCAGAGGCGCTGCTCTCTCCCTTCTCTGCCACCCTGTTCCCGCCTCTCCTTGTATATCTGTCCAATACTCCCTCCAGGAAGCACTCACTGACTAAATCCTATTCCACCGACTACTTGCTCTTGCATCTCCTCCGTCCTATACTTCTTTTCAGCTGGGTTGCCTCTTGTCGTAAGCTCCCTGAGTACAGAGCCTCCATTTTCTGTTTTAATCCTCTCTTGATATCTTTATTGATTTTAGAGAGAGGAAAGGGAAGAGAGAGAGAAATAAACAACAGTGTGAGAAACATCGATCATTTGCCTCTCATACGTGTCCCAACCTGGGATGGAACCTGAAACATAGGTATGTGCCCTGACCAGGAATTGAACCCGCTGACTTTGTGGTGTGTGGGACGATGCTCCAACGAACTGAGCCATCTAGCTGGGTCTCCATCAACTTTTAATGCCTAATGAAAGGCCAACAGCCTCCAATAGGCCCAACTCCTAGGTAGCCTTCTAAGGACAAGAATTGTTTGCTCCACGGTATTTATTGAGCACCTATTAGGTGTTAGCCACTGTTCTAGAGTGTTGGGGGGTTCAGTGGGCAGTGATGGCTGCTTCACGGATCAGTTTCAGGCATGGGGCTGACTGCCTGTCGGTCTGTCCATTTTCCTCCCTCCCTACCAGGCCCCCCTGACCCCAGAGCAGCTCCGAGCAGTGGAGAGCACTGTGCAGGAGGCTGTGCGGCAGGACGAGGTTGTGTACATGGAGGAGGTAGCCCTGGCACACACTGCCCATGTCCCTGGCCTGCGCTGCCTGGATGAGGTGAGTTGGGGGAGCTTCCTTGGTGGAGATCACCTTCCCCCCTCTCCCCACAGGCCAGTTAGCAGACCTGTCCCCTCCTACCCACAGGTGTACCCAGACCCAGTGCGGGTGGTGTCAGTGGGGGTGCCCGTGGCCCAGGCACTGGACCCAGCTTCTCAAGCTGCACTGCAGACTTCTGTGGAGCTATGCTGTGGGACGTGAGTCACCCTCCCGCCTGCTCTGGCCTGGAGCTGGGTCCTCACCCTTCCTTGGTCTTTGGAGCTGCCAGCTCCTGGTTTGGAGCTGAGGCTGCTCTTCTCTTCCATACTCCCCCCTGACTTCTTCCTCCCTCCCTCTGCCCACAGGCACTTGCTGCGCACAGGGGCTGTAGGAGACCTGGTCATCGTTGGGGAGCGCCAACTCACCAAGGGCACCACCCGCCTGCTGGCCATCACTGGGGAGCAAGCCCAGCAGGTCGGGCACGCCAGTAGGGCCCTGGAGGTGGCTGAGTGTGCATGGGGCAGGGAACACGCAGCTGATAGGCTCACGCTGGGGGATGCCCAGCAGCAGAACCAGTGTTCCTGCATGTGCACTGCTGGCAGCTGGCAGCTGACATCATCATTTGGTGCCTGATTGGTCCTGATGATTAAATATTTCTAATTTGGCCTTGAGCAGCAATAGGTTGAGAGCCTCGAAAGTCAGCCAGCAGCCCTGACCTTCCCATTCCTTCCCTGCAGGCCCGAGAAGTGGGCCAGTGCCTGGCCCAGGAAGTGGAAGCAGCCACAGAGCGACTGAGTCGGGGCAGCCGGGATGTGGTGGAGGCCCAGCAGCTGTCCAAGGACATGGGACGACTCATTGATGTGAGGGCCATGCCCACCATGGAGCTGCCCACACGCCCATGCGCACCCCCATCCCTACCCCATATCCTTGCCCTTCCCCATGCCTCTCTGGACCCTTCCAGTCTCTCCCCAGCATTCCCAGGGAATGCCTGGATGATTGTCTACAGGGTGGAGTTGGGGGGTGGGGGCGGTCACAGGTGTGGTCTCTTCCCTGGCCCTGCTGGTCCCAGCCTCAGAGGCTGTGGCTCAGGGAGGGGCGAGGATGATGTACTGCTTCTGGCCGTAGGCTGTGGACACCGCTGTGATGCCCCAGTGGCAGCGGCGGGAGCTGCAGGCCACACTGAAGATGCTGCAGCGGCGTGCCAACACTGCGATCCGGAAGCTGGAAATAAGGCAGGTAGGAGGGGGTTTGGCTGCACCCATCAGGGCGGATTCCAGGCACACCCAACAAGGGCCAGAGACACTAGTATGGACTGGCATGGGGGTGGTGTCAGCTCCCTCTCCTGCCAGCTGGGCACCATTACCAGACCCCCACCTCTCTGCCAAGCCATGTCTCCCCAGCTCCCAAGCCTGGTTCAGGCTCTCCCTCCGGGAAGCTGGCTGACTGCTCCATTCAGCCCTGATTACTCCTTGACTGCATTCTCCTTCCCCCTGCCCCCTCTCCATCTGCACTCAGCCTTAGTCCTCTCACCTTCAGCGACCTATTTGTCAGGGCCTGGAGCTCAGATGAAAGGGAGGAGGTGAGGGAGGAGCGGAAGGACACAGGTGGGACCCAAAAGGAGGTCATTCCAGGCAGAACCCCTGGTCCCTCTGTTCAAAGCTAAAGCCTTTGCTGGGGGAAGAGGGCGGGGAGAAGGGACTTCTGGACAGAGGGTCAGTTCAGAAAGGGCCGGTTGCCTTCCAGCCTGACCTGTGCTATCCCTCCCGCCCCCCAGGCTGCCCTGAAAGCACAGGAGCTGCTGCAGCGGCACCCAGAGGGGTCCCTGATTGTGGACACCGTTTCCACTGAGTCCCTCTCAGTGAGTATTGGGGTGGGGGTGTCCTGACTGGGAGGTAGCTGGGAGTCTGGGGCTCCCAGGCTCCACCTGCCTCCCTTGTCCAGGTGCTGGTGAAGGTGGTCCGGCAGCTGTGTGAGCAGGTGCCCAGCACGTCCGTGCTACTGCTCAGCCCCCAGCCCCTGGGGCATGTGCTGTGTGCCTGCCAGGTGGCCCAGGTGAGCGAAGTGGGAGAGCAGCCCCCACCCCGCCCATCTCCTAGTCCATCCCGCTGATTCCCCTCCTTTTGTTCCTCTCAGACCAGAGAGCCCAGTTGGGTACAGGTGATCGATGGGGACACCCCAAGACATAGATAGGGCCATCTTCCTGTCCCTAATGACCACACATCCCCACTGGAGTGGGTACCACCTCACTCCCCCTCCACACACATCCCAACCCACCACCCCTCACCTGTCTTCACCCCATTCCCCCATGAGACTGTCTGGGGAGGCAGAGCTAATCACTGTGACTCACTCTCAAGGGTACATTGAGTGGATGGTGGCAGGATGGGCCCCTCAGCATTGCTGCCCCTTCTGTTTCCATCCCCAGAGTGCCACGCCGGCTTTCACAGCAGAGGCCTGGGCACTGGCCGTGTGCAGCCACATGGGAGGCAAGGCCTGGGGCTCCCGAGTGGTGGCCCAGGGCACCGGAAGCGCTGCTGACCTGGAAGCTGCTCTCAGTACAGCCCGAGCCTATGCCCTCAACCAGCTCTGAGCCAGGGACTCACATAGACTAAAGAGACAGCTACCTGTGGCAAGTGTCCGACGAGACTTCCTGAAGGAGCCCGGAAGGAACCAGCAAAACCGCCCTGGAGGCTGAGGGGAGGGCTACAGACGAGGCCCAGCAGCTGAGCTGAGGGCCACCCTGGGCTTGTCCTGCCTGGACGCAGGAAATGGGGGCTGGCGAAGGCAGAAGTGGGCCCAGAGACACCAAACTAGGTGAATGCGAAAACACGGGCTGTCCTGGCTGTGATTGCTCATTAAAAAGTATTTCCCAGCCCTGGCCGGTTTGGCTCAGTGGATAGAGCGTCAGCCTGCGGACTGAAGGGTCCCAGGTTCGATTCCGGTCAAGGGCACATCCCCAGTGGGGGGGATGCAGGAAGCACCTGATCGATGTTTCCCTTTCCCCTCCTCTCTATGAAAAATCAATAAAATATATTTTAAAAAACAAGTATTTCCCAGAGGAGAGAAAGTTCCAGAAGGTTCTTTTGCTTAAAAAAGAATAGGCTTTCTACTCCCAGCAACCTGATATGGGTGCCCCATCACCAATCTGACTCATACTGGGCTGAAAGGCCACCCAGCATCCATCCTCATCACCACGTGCTGCATCAGGCTGGGTCAGCCTGTCCTGGGCACCCGGAAGGACTTCCCCGGCCCCAGGGTCCAGAACTGTCCTGTGGAGGTCACTGTCCTGTGGTAGGGCAGTCCTCTCTGGTGTCATTTAGTTCTTTAACAATGACATGGAAGGCCCTGGTGACCTGTTGATAAGATGAGTAACAGGTACGGTCAGTTGCTGAGAATGTGAGAACCAAACGGACAACTTTCTGTCCTTGCAGAGCTTCTAGTGAGAAACAACGGGCAATAAAGAGAAAGAAGAGGGTGTCGGCCGGTGGTGAGGTCTGAAGGAGTGGACTGGGATCAGGATGGTAGGGGGCGGGGTGGGTTCCTCACTGAGGTGCATCTGAGGGAAGAGCTGTCCACGCTATTCCCTCAGCCCACGCAGAGTCCCTGTGGGGCGGGGGAGGCGGGCGGCAAGCTGGAAGAGTGGCAGGTGATGGGGTCAAAAGAGTAGGAGCCAGCCCTAACCGGTTTGGCTCAGTGGATAGAGCGCTGGCCTGTGGACTGAAAGGTCCCAGGTTCGATTCCGGTCAAGGGCGTGTACTTGGGTGCAGGCACATCCCCAGTAGGGGGTGTGCAGGAGGCAGCTGATCGATGTTTCTAACTTTCCCTCTCCCTCTCTGTAAAAAATCAATAAAAATAATTTTTTTTAAAGAGTAGGAACCAGGGTGACCCTCTAAGTAAGCTAGCTACACAGCATCTACCTCACACCTGAGCTAAAGCTGAAAATTGGCAGCTCAGAGCAGGAGGAAGTCAAGGGATACGAGGGCAGCCCTCTTTCCCCACCAGAATGACTATGCAGAACCAAGTCACATACTGGACCTCAGGAAACCCATCTTCAAGTCAAGGCTCCCTGACTACCAGTTTCTGGGGCTGTTTAAAACTATTAGAGCAGAGTGGGGCCTCTAGCATCTTTTCTTGTATGATCTCTCCTTTTGCAGCACTGGTGACTTAACAGATGAGGGCTTGAAAGGAACCTGAATCCTTGGTGCCTGGCCCCGACCACTTGCTCAGCTCTGGAGTTGCAAAGCTTTCCCTCAAAATCCTGGCAACTGTAGTAGTTAGGAGTGGTGCTCAGGAAGGCCCAGCTTTTTACACGTGGATGCCAGGGTGAGGCGTGGCACCCACTTTATTGATGAGTTAACCAAGTTTCTAAGTTAAACTTATCCAGAGTAACCAACTAGTACAGTTGACCCTTGAACAAACAACATGGGGGATGGGATGCCAACCACCCATGCAGTGGAAAATCCATGCATAACTTAGATAAGCCTCTGCAGGTGCAGGTTCCCAACCACACATCAAAAAATATATAATCAGCCCTAGCCGGTTTGGCTCAGTGGATAGAGCATGGCCAGTGGACTGAAGGGTCCCAGGTTTGATTCTGGTCACGGGCATGTACCTCAGTTGCAGGCTTGGTCAGAGGAGGCAACCTATCGATGTGTGTCTCTCACATCGATGTTTCTCTTCCTTGTGTCTCCCTTGCCTTCCACTTTCTCTCAAAATCAGCGGAAAAATATCTTCGGGTGAGGATTAACAACAGCAAGACAATTAACCAGGCCGACATGGCTCAGTGGTTGAGCGTGGACCCCTGAATCAGGAGGTCACGATTGTTGGAATCCTGTCAGGGCACGTGCCTGGGTTGTGGGCTTGATCCCCAGGAGGCAGGTGCAGGAGATAATTGAGCAATGATTCTCATCATTGATGTTTCTATTCCTCTCTCCCCCTCCCTCTCTGAAATCAATTAAAAAAAAAAAAAGACATGAAATTAAAGCAGAGCTCCACCTCCCTGTGAAACTTCCCACCACGCTGGTTGCCTCTCCTGTCCTGAAGGACAATGTCTGTTTCTTCCTAGCCACCCCCCCTGGAGTTAGTCACCCATGCCCCTCAGGACACCACATGTCAGGGGAGGGGGGTATCAGGCTTAGGACTGTGTGAGGAGTGCTGTGGCGGCTGGAACCTTCCTGCCTGGTGCCAGACATCACCTGTTCCCTCTTAGAGAAGGTGGAAGGGGCCACTCTGCAGCCCACAGCTCCGCGGGTGCCCTCCACCCTCCTCATCTTCCAGAAGAGACTGACTACTGATGCTTCTCCTGGTCCTAACTCCCACCACACACACACACCCCCATTTCCACACGAAAGGTACCAAGAAGGAGCAGCACTGCAGTCCAGGAGCCCTGCCCAGGGCCCCCACTCCTCACCTTCCCCCACAAAAGCCCACCTGCTCCTAAACATGTGCCCCAGAAGCACAAAGCGTGCCACAGGGCCGGTTTCCTCTGCCCGCACAGCGGCCGCACACAGCGCGCTAGGCAGAAACCTCCCGGCGTCAACCCCGAGCCTAGGCCATAATGACAACCAGCAAAAGACAGCCCTGCGCGCCAGCAAGGCACCCGCCGGAGACTGCGCGCGCGGGGGACGCGCACGTGTGCACACGGGCCCTGGCCCCGCCCCCTGGAGACGTGGGGCGTCCCTAACGACCGGCGCAGACAGCGCGCGAGCCTGCGGAACGGCGAGTGTCTGGGGACCAGGAGTCGGTGAGGCGACCTCGGGGAGAGAGGACACTCCACCCCGGTCTCCCACATCGGGCTGAACTCTCCCTGCCCCCAATCCCGCCTGCGGGGCGCCCTCAGCCCGCCCGGGCCCAAAGCCCGCAGGCAGCCCCAGCCTGGACTCCCACAATTCGCGTGGCGGAGAAGGGCCGGTCTGTAACTACAGACGACCTCCTACCCCCACCCAGAAGTGGGACCCGTGCCCCCTCCCCTACCACAGTCTCTGTCTGGAAGCTGGCCCAGAGACTTAGGATTTGCAAGTAAGGGGAGGGGGGTACCATGAGAAGGAGGAAGGGCAAAGTGGGGCATCGGGTAGGGCAGGAGGAGAGCAGTCATAAGGACCCCAGTCTTCTCAGAGAGGCTGACCCCACCCAGCTCCGCGGGCTGCAATCCCTCCCGCAGGTCCAGGAGCTTCCGCACCGCCCTCCCTCCCACAGCAGGGCTGCTTTCCCTTGGTTTCCTGGGAGAAACCTGGGCCACAGCACCCTAGGCGGTTGGGGGAGGGCCTCTCTGACCTTTGGTGCTGAGCTTCTCCGTGGGGTGTCTGAGCCACTCGCTGGTAGGGATGAGGGGAGGGGAGAGAAGCCACTGAGTTCTTTTTAAGACCTAAGTAGCAGGAGTGAAGGAAGCAGCTGGCCCAGGAGGGTGGTAAGTGTGCTGTTTCACTGGCCAGAGACCCAGCAGGCTGGGCCTGGGCTCTGTCAGAGGAACCTTTTGCCCTCTTTTGTGGCACCACTAATTGGGGCTTCTCAAACAGGAATTTAGGAGTGACCTGGCCTGAGATAGGGTCTGACGTGGTGGGCATGGAAGAGATGGGGAAATGTAGACAAACGCCCAGGGCCCTGAGGACAGCCACCTGGGCCGCAGGAGAGGCTGGGTTTGATGGCACAAGAGCAGTGGATGCAGCACTGGAGGCCCAATGGAGGGCTGTGACCCGTAGCCCATCAGAGTGTTCGGGAGAGTGTCCAGGGGCACAGAGATGCTCACGGGCCTACAGAGGGCCAGAGGCTGCAGCTGCTCTGTTCAGAGGAAGGGAGGTGAGGACAGCTGAGGACCAGGTGAGCAGGAAGGGGAGATGGCTTCCTCCAGCATCTTCAACTTGCCCATGTGGACAGTGAGAAGACCCTCTGCCCAAGGGGTTAGATTTAACTGGGGGTGTCAGAAGGGTGAAGCAGGTCCGAGACCGCCTCTGGGAAAGGGAATGTGCTAGAGAGTCAAGCTGTGGATCCGAGGTCTGTGAAGAATGTCCCGGGCAGCGTGGGCTGTGGGCAGGAGGGCACAGTGCTGCAGGAGGGCACAGTGCTGCAGGATTCCCGTAGAGTTCGTGGGCTGGCTTCCGCAGTGCCCCAGACCCGTCATCCACAGCACTTGCCCTGCGGACCTCCCACTTTCCCTGGCTCGTGAGCTCTCTTGTCACCAGCGTGGAGGGTGGGGGTCCCCCTTCTGGTGCTGACCTGAGCGGCCCAGTTTCCCTCACCCCCTACATCACTATCAGGCACAGGCTCTTTCCACAGAACTGGGTCGCTGCCTTGCACCCTCCAGCCCCTAAGCTGTGTGCAACCAGCCCCAACACCTCACTATCTGTTACGCTTTTGTTCATGGAAGTAAAAGACCTTCGTTTCAGACAGACATCAACGCAAACCTTAGCTTCTCCACTTACTGGCTGTGTGAAGTGTAGCAAGTTACTTAATCTTTCTGTCTGTTTCCTCACTAATGAAATGGGGCTAATGGTGTTATAACCACCATAATAACCCTCAACAATAAATTTGAAGACTCAGTAAATTTGGGTCAGGCATCTAACATCTTCATTTTAATATCTAACTGTGTATCCTACGTGCTGGTTCTAATGAAATGCCTCATGCACATTAGCTCCGTCATCCTCTGGATAATCCCGTGAAGTAAGAATCGCCATCCCCGCTGACAGGGAAAGAAATGGGGGCTTGGTGGGGTGAAGTGACTTGCCCGAGGTCTCTCAGAGGCTGGGGGCAGAGTGGATGTTTGACCTTAGTGGATGTAACTCTGAGTCCTTAGCCAGCCACTACACTGCCTCCTGCTGTGCACATGCTATTGAGAGCCTACAAGTCTCTGTCTGTATAGGCAAGGATGTGGTTCCCAGAACGCTCATCCACCAAACAGCCGTCAAAAACAAGGACAGCCCTGGCCATACTGGGGCATGTCAGCACTTGTGTCACCTGCAGAAGGCAGATCTTAACACCTAACTCTTTGAGTTATGGCCTGAGTGTGGTTCCAGGGTGGGGACCTGGCGGGGGGAGGAGGACTAGCCTTTCTCCAGGGATTGTGGTCCTGGGCTGGGTTGGATGGATCCTGGAGGCATAGCATGGGAAGCCAAACAGGCCCATGAGACAGGATCAAGGAGATGAAAGGTCACTGGCCATGCCCCTACTCTCTTCACCCAAGGGCAGGGTGTGCCCTTAGATGAGGGCACCCGATGGTGGCACAAGAGGCACTCAGTGCTGGTGGCCCAACCTTCTCAGGAATGTCAGAGAGGATTCCTGCCCCGGAGAAGGACCAGAGTCTTGAACACGCTTCCAGCCTTCAAACTGGGATTCTCTGACTGCCTGTGGGTTCCCAGGGTAGAAGGCTCCAGAGTAAGGTGACTATCCTCTTTTTAAAATTTATATTGCGAGAGGAAGGGAGAAGAAGAGAGAGAGAGAGAAACATCAATGACGAGAGAGAATCATTGGTAGGCTGCCGCCTGCACACCCCCTACTGGGGATGGAGCCTGAAACCTGGGCGTGTGCCCTGACCGGGAATTGAGCCATGACCTCCTGGTTCATAGGTTGATGCTCAATCATTGAGCCACGCCTGAGCTGGGGCCATCCTCTGTGGGCCCTTGGGGGCTCCTGCTAATGCATGTCTACCCATCCCTGCAAGCTTCCAGGGAAGACAGTGCCACCTCTGCCACTCCCGGCTGCACACAGGTGTGCCCAGGCCAGAGGAAGGCCACCTATGAGGTAGGTGGCGTCATCTCAGGTCTCCTGCCTCCTGTCCTGTGAGCCCTCCCCACCGTTTGCCCTCTCCGAGGTAAATTTTCCTTCCCCACATCCTAACTGTGTTTTTGGATCTGAAACTCATTCACACTGAGGTGTAGATGACTGATAAGAGGATAAATAATTTCTGTACACTTAACCTGTCTGGATAATACATCAAGTGACTTGTACATTTTTAAAAAATTTTTGTTTTATTGCTAAAATATTACAAAGAGTAGTACATATGTCTCCTTATCCCCCCCCCCCCGGCCTCCCCTACCCCCAGTGTCTTGCATCCATTGGTTATGCTTATATGCATGCATACAAGTCCTTTGGTTGATCTCTTCCCCCCCACCCCCCACCCCCAATTCTCCCCGGCCTTCCTGCTGTAGTTTGCCAGTCTGACTTCTACATTTTAAACATTTGCA
>PVJC01007489.1:0-51330 GCA_004026665.1 Murina feae
CACACACACACACACCCCGCAGTCCTTCAGCCTGTGCGAGTTGAGGTGCAGCAGCAGCAGCAGCAGCAGCTTTGTCTCCCGCGAAGCGTGGCCCGCCTCAGTGGGGTGACATCCTGGGCCAGTGGAGGAGGACGGCGGGAGACAGTGGAAAGTTACTATCTTCAAGCATGAGAATGACTACGCTCCTTTTCAGAACATCTCAGCAGAATTGAGGTCACTCACCCACAGCCGTAACTCCCGCATCAATATAGCCTTTGACCACTTCTCCCCGGTCTTGCCTCACATCTCCAATTCCTCACTTTTGCTTGTTGGCATCATCAACCAATTAAATTACTTTCACAAAAGCCATTTTATTAAGGCTTATTTGGAGGAAACTCAAATGAAGACCGGTATCCATTTTCATTGATCTTTCTATAATTATAAAATTATTTGATAGCTTTAGAAACAATGTAACATGTACATTATCATTACAAAATCCATGATTATTAAAATGTCTTCAGCACTCTAAAATTATTTGATTTAGAGTTATTAATCATTTTTTCCAGTAACTTGCCATAATAATTACTTTTTAAGATTATTTTTCATTATTTCTGGAATAACTCTCTCATGCTTGCTTTTTAATAGTAATGTATTTTTCCACAATGTCTTTATTTTCTAAAAAATATGATTAAGCCCTAACCGATTTGGCTCAGTGGATAGAGCATCGGCCTGCAGACTGAAGAGTCCCAGGTTTGATTCCGGTCAAGGGCATGTACCTTGCTTGTGGGCTTATCCTCAGTGGAGGGGGGGTGCAGGAGGCAGCTGATGGATGTTTCTCTCATCAATGTTTCTAACTCTCTATCCCTCTTTCCTCTCTGTAAAAAAATCAATAAAATATATTTTTAAAAATATGACACATTTATTAACTTGGTGATTGGGTATAAAATATATCTATCTGAAATATTTTTTATCTGGGCACTTTAGTAATATACATAATACTATTGATATTGCATTTTTACTTAACCTAATCTGCTATTAGTGTGGTCAATATGTTCATTTATCTCACATAAAACTAGGTGCAATGCATATTTGTACTTTTAAATGGCACCAAAAGTGTAACCAAGAAAATATTGATTTAGAGAGCATTATGCTAAGCAAAATAAGCCAGTCAGAGAAAGATAAATATCACATGATCTCACTTATTTTTGGAATATAAAGAACATCATGAACTGATGAACAAAGAAGAATTGAACAGACTGTCAAACTTCAGTGGGAAGGCAGACAAGGTTGGATGGGGTTCAGGGATCAACCAAAGGATTTGTATGCATGAATATAAGCATAACCAATGGACACAGACAATGTGGGGTGAGGGCATGTGCCAACGGGTGGAGACAGCTGGAGAGGTCAATGGGGGGAAAAGGAGACATATGTGCTACTATTTGTAATACTTCAAACAATAAAAAAGGAGCATAAAAACAAGAACAAAAAAAAGAAAATACTGATTTGATGTTTCAACATGATGGATAGAATTATAACATGATATTTACATTTATGAAACATACCATTTCTGCACAAGGGGACTTTTATAATCAGTGCAAAGTTTCATTGAAAGTTAAGTTTCAACAATGGTCATTGAGAGCCACTTGTAACCAGATGTCTATGAAAACCATTTCCATTTATGTCTATCAATATGCTCAGATATTGACTGTGAAATTTTTATTTGCATTTTATCTTGTTCTCTACTTGTATAAATAGTAACAATTCACTTGTAGCTTTAAATTTTATTTCTATTGACTTTCAGAGGTATTTGTGTTTTGCTTTCTTCTTTTTTTAAAAAAATTAGAATTCCTTTTTATGTCTTCTCATCTTCTTACTTGTATGATGAATTATTGAAATAAATGATTCCTGCTTGCATCACAAATACGATAAATGGGCCAGCTGGATGGGTTAATATAAAATCAATTATTATTTATATCAGCTCTATTACTAAGTAACTGCTTTGCTGTTGAAATGATTTGCAAACCTTCCAATGAAAGAGAACAATTCACCAAATCAATTATCAAGATTAAATTTATCTTTTTATTTTATTTTAAAGGCTATTTAAAAAATCAAGACAATTTTTGCTCTCCTTAATTACATGGCCCTAGAATGTTGGCGTTTTAAAGCTATATTTGCATAAACCAAATCATAGCTGCCTATCAAATATTTTCCGGAACCTTCTCAATAATGTTACTTTTTATTTCTATGAGGATGCTGCAGAGACATTATGCAGTGGATAGGAAATAATTTGTCAGCCAAAACACAATCCAACCTAATTATGCCCACCTGGTGCCTAGGAGCGCTACACATGTGCTAACAGTGGTGAAACGAATAGGCTGTCTTTCTAATGCAATCAACAGTGATGTGCACATGTGATTTTTATTTTTTTTTGCTTGCTGCTAAATTTTGTTAATTGCAATAGAAACAATAACAACAAGGTTTTCAAGGATCATAAAGGGGGCGATGAAAACACACAATATGACAAATCCTTTGTAAAATACGCTAGGCCTTCTAAATTTAGAAAGATATATCTAAGATACATCTTTGGTATATGGAAGGGACAAAATGCAAAATCATCTGGAAAGGAAGTGTACACTTTTCTGGCATGATATATAGTGACCCATTCAAGAAAAAAAAAATAGATACATGTTTTTAAAAGGCTGCTTGCTTCAAATTGTATTTATTTGATGAATAACATGCCTGCTATTTTTATCAGCATGCTAGATGTCAATTCCACTTTTTCTGCTTGAGACATTATTTCACCTGGAAGCTGTTCTATGGCACACAGACATCTGTGTTGTCCCTGGAATTCAGAGTCCAAGTGGTCTGGCAGGCGCTCCGAATGATTAGCAACAGACCACCGCATTTGGAAAAAAGACACATTCAGGGAAACTTGAGTTCAGTGACTTTGCTTTGTGTCTAAACTGCAGGGGGGTAGGAAAGGTTTCATTTTTAGATTCAGAAAGGACGAGCCTTTAGGGTAAATATTGATTGTTTTGATGCATTTGTTAATGGATAACAGCTGTTTCTTTGTGTTCTTAAATGTCAGGTCTGCAAACCTTTACAGTATGACCATTATGTTGCTTTGCAATCTTTCTCCTACTGTCAACCATATATTTACATCATTCAATGATTATATGTTGTTATTTACTTCACATTTTTAAAGTCTGTCGGGGAAGTTCTTAGTTGTTTAACATTGTTCCTGTTTCCTAGTCACAAAATTGTCCCCAAACTCTCAGACTCGCGCCTTCTGATTA
Source organism: Murina feae (assembly GCA_004026665.1). NCBI lineage: Eukaryota > Metazoa > Chordata > Mammalia > Chiroptera > Vespertilionidae > Murina > Murina feae. The sequence goes on from PVJC01007489.1 coordinate 3,276, forward strand.
CAGCCTGCAATTATCACCCTGAAAGTCTTCAGTTTCACTCTGTGATGTTCATGGATTCAATCACTCTGTATTAGTGTATGGCTTCTTCCAGTGCATTTTTTCTGAGGATGTAATTCCTGTAGTGATTCCCTGGCAGACTATGCGTTCAAAATATTAAAATATTCTGCACCACTTCCCGTGAGGTGATAATACATACCAATCACACATCTCAGGCATCACCAGATGCCTTGCTCTGGCAGTGAAATGTGACGTTTGCCACTTCTGAACAGAAACCTGAAGAGCCAGTTCATGGTTGATATGTTTTCTTTCTGCTCTGTCTTGGCGATAAGAAAATGCTCTTAAGAGAGCTGCTGCATCGACCCAGGTCCTGGAAACACACAGTGAAGAGTAAAGTGATAGGCAGATAGCTGTGCATATTGTAAGTCACTAAATTTAGAGCTGTGTTATATTGCAGCATAATGTAACCTCGTACGTCTGAAACACGGCTTACTCTACTAAGAGTTAAAAGATGCAGGGGGGAGGGGTTCTTCTATGGTAAGTGGAATAATGTAGCAGAAAAAACAGGTAGTCAAATCTTGCCTTCACTTTTTTGAAAATTATTTGGTCTTGGGCAAATCACTTATTCTGTGAGCCTCAGAGTTTGTGTCTGAGTAAAATTTATAATGACAAATATGACAGTAGTTCTAGGGAAAATTTATTTCATTTCTAGCTCTAATTTTATTCATTTTGGTATGTAATTACACAGTTATTTTAGCTGGAAGAAAACTCATACAAGAGATGTATAGGCTGTTGTGTTCCAATTCAGAAAGACTACGGTAAAAAGATTTTTTCCCCTCCTTATTTATATGCCCTGTCTTGTATAGTTCATGAAAAGGATGACATACAACTCACATAATTACATAGTTTGATATAATTTCTATAAAATAGTTCCCTGACATCTGGTTGGTAGACATCAAGAATGCTGCTAAACAGCCTCAAAAGCAAAGGCCAGCCCTCATCCCCAACAAAGAAATATCTGGCCAAACTGAGAAACCCAGGATGAAGGAAATGTACACTGACTGCAAAAGGACTCCTTTGAGGTTAATGATGATGAATTTGGAGTTAGAGAAATCACGCTCTACTTGTGGATTGGAAAGCTGTGGTTACCTCGTCAATATCTAGGGATTATCTATTAGCCAATATGAGAGAAGAACAAGAAGTTGAAAATGTATGCAAGGAATGAATGTAGAGAATGGAATAGACTATCCGGTGCAGAAAAAAGGAAGGGAAGGCGTAGGGGGAAGTCAGACCTCAAAATGAAAACAAATACATTGCAGCTCCACTTAGGACCAGCTCAGTTTTGGAGTTGCTCTCAGATTTTTGCATATTCTTTTTTTTAAAAAATTACATTTATTGAGGCGACTTTGGTTACTATGATCATATAAGTTTCAGGTTTAACTTTCGATATCACAAGATGTGCATAGTGCACATCCAAAGTCAAATTTTCTGCTGTCACCATATATTAGGCCCCTTTACCTCCTATTTCCTTCCCTCTGTCGATGAGTTTCAGTTTTATATGCCAATATGTGCGAAATCATATAGTTCTTAGCTTTCTCTGACTCACTTACTTCACTTAGCATAGTATTCTCAAGGTTCGTCCATGTTGTTACAAATGGTGCAGTTCCATCCTTTTTTTATGGCTGAGTACTACTCCATTGTATACATGTACCACCTCTTCTTTATCCAGACCTCTATCAGACACTTTGATTGTTTCCATGTCTTGGCCACTATGGATAATGCTGCAATGAACATAAGGGTAAATACATCTTTGTGACTATTCCCAGGAGAGGGACTGCTGGGTCATATAGTAGTCCTATTCTTAATTTTTTGAGGAATTGCCAGACTGCTTTCCACAGTGGTAGTACCAGTCTACATTCCCACCTACAGTGAATGAGAGTTCTCTTTTCTCCATAACATCCCCAACACTTGTTATCACATGTCTTGATGATAACAGCCATTCTAACAGGTGTGAAGTGGCATCTCATCATTTTGATTTGCATTTTCCTAATTGCTAGCAAGGTTGACGTCTTTTCATATATCTATTGGTTGTACTACCTCTTGTATATTAACAATGAAGCTTTAGTATAAGAAAATGAAACATACACACACACATTTCCTTTTGCAATTGCAACAACACAATACCTAAGAATAAAGAATGGAATTAACAAAGAACGCGAAAAACCTATATGACAAAAATTATAGAGCATTATTAAGATAGATTGCAAAAGACACAACAAAATAAAAAAAATATTGCATGTTCATGGGTTGGAAGAATCAACATAGTTAAAAGGACCATATTTTACAGCAAGTAATATACAGATTTAATGCAATTCCCATCAAAATCCCAATGTCAGTTTTTAAAGAAATAGAACAAGAAATAATAAGATTTTTTTGGAATCACAAAAGACCCTAGATAGCCAAAGCAATCCTGAGAAAAAAGAATAAAACTGGAGAATAAAACACTAAAAATTATACTACAGAACTACGATAATCAAAACAGCATGGTATTGGCAGAGAAATAGACACACAGATCAGTGGAACAGAAGAGAGAACCCAGATATAAAATTGCATATATGGGGCAGATAATTTTCAACAAAGGAGACAGAAACACACAGTGGAGTAAAGATAGACTCCTCAATAAATGTTGCTGGGAAAGTTGGAAAGCCATATTCAAAAGAATGAAATGGATTACAGTTTGTCCCATGTACAAAAGTTGACTTAAAATGGATTAAACAGCTAAATATAAGACCAGAAAAAATAAGTTCTATAGAAGAAAACATGGGTACCAAACTTATAGACCTTGGTGGTAGGGAATATTTTATGATCTTGACCCTAAAGACAATGGAAGTATAGGCAAAAATAAATTAATGGGACTATATCAAACTAAAAAGCTTCTGTATAGCAAAGAAACTTACAATAACACAAAGAGGTACCCAACTAGACTCATGATGATATTTGCAAACAATAGTTTCCACAAAGGTTTAATTTCCAAAATATATAAAGAACTCATGAAACTCACCAAACAAACAACTCAATCAAAAAATATGGGCAGAGGATCTGAATACTCTTCCAAAAAGATTTGTGCATTCTTATATCGATACTTTGTTGATTTGACCAGAATGGTTATTATAAGTCACTCAAAACTGATAAGGCAAATTACCATCATTACTCACCTTTTAAAATTCTAGGCCATTTGTTCTTTTATATAAACCTTAATATTTTTACTTTCTTTAAATTCAAACATAATCTAAATCATATAAACTCACATAGTATTTTCATGACAATTGTCTACACACTCAATATATCATAATATACATGTTTTTCATCTGACTTCTTCATGACAATAGTCTTAGACATGTTCTTCTGTCATTACATTTAAATGCTGTTTTTATCAATTTTAATAAAATTTTATAATTTCACCTGGACTTTATTCCTTAATTTATTTCTAAATGTTTTCAAGGTTTTGTTGCTATTATATATACAACTAAAGGCCCAGTGCACAAGATTAGTGCACTTGGGGGGGGGGTCCCTCAGCTCAACCTGCACCTGCTCAGAGTCCAGGAGACCTCAAGGGATGTCCGACTGCTGGCTTAGGCCCACTCCCCCAGGGACATCCTTAGCACTGCCATGGAGGAGAGAGAGGCTCCTGCCAACACTGCTGTGCTAGCTACCAATGAGCCTGGCTTCTGGCTGAGCAGTGCTCCCCGAGTGCACTGACCACCAGGGGCAGCTCCTGAGGGTCTGACCCTTGGTTGTCAGTGCATGTCACAGTGACCTGTAGTTCAGCCATTCAGTTAATTTGCACATTAGCTTTTTATTATATAGGATAATTAGGTATAAATCGTTTTTTTCCCCCCTGGAGCTTGGTTTTCCTGGGAGTATAAAATTTCTTATTCTAAAAAACAAATTCTTATTTTCTTGTCTCCTACAACTATAACTTCAAAACAATATCAAATAATAATTCTGAGAGAAGTTAGGCCTCTCACATTCTGATAGTAATCAAATTTATTATTTATATTTTTCACTTTTTTAAAATAGTTGCTGTTGAGATTTGAAAACTGACATTATCAAATACATGTCTTTATTCTATTCCATTTTATATAGAGTTTGGATAAGGGGTAGTTGTTGACTTATATAAATATTCTAGCATCTATTGATATATTTTCCTCCTTTACTTTGTTAATATTAATTCATTCCTTTTGTTGTTGTTGTTGTTAATCCTCATCCAAGGATATTTTTTTGGAAGAATGGAAGAGAGAGGGAAAGACAAAGAGAAACAGACCAACATTGATGTGAGAGAAAAACATCGATTGGTTGCCTCCTATAAGAGCCCCTATTAGGGCCAGGGCCTCAGAGGAGCTACAACCAAGGTATGAGCCCTTGACAGGAATCAAATACTGAACTCTATGGTCCACAGGCCTATGCTCTATCTGCTGAGCCAAACCAGGTAAGGAATTAATTCATTTCTTAATGTAGTATCATACTCACATGCTTGGAAAAAATTTTTGTAGTGAAGTATTTTTATTTGATTCATTGCTGTGTTCTCTTAGTTTATGCTTACATTAGCTTTTACAATCACAATAAAATCCTATATAATAAAAGCCTAATATGCTAAGTGTCTGGTCATCTGGTCATCCATTCAATCAATCAAAGTGTAATATGCTAATGACACCCTAAGGCCACTCAACTACACCCTATGATGTGTACTGAACACCAGGGGGAAAACACTCTGATCAGGGGTCTGGCTATCAGGACTGAGCGAGACAGTCCAGACATGCCCTGGAGCCCTCCCAGGGTTCCTCCTTGGCTGGCCTGAACCTTCCCCAGCCCCGATTATGTACTGGTGGGGTCCCTCAGCCTGGCCTGTGCCCCCTTACAATTTAGGACTCATCGGGTGATGTCAGAGAGCCAGTTTCAGCCCAATCCCACAGGCCAGGCTGAGGGACTCTACTGGTGCACAAATTCGTGCACTGGGCCTCTAGTTATCCTATAATTTTATTTGTACTACAATAGACCCTGCACAACTTGGGCTTGAACTGCACAGGTGTATTTGCATATAGAGTTTTTTTCAATAGATACTGTAAATGTATTTTCTCTTTATTATGATTTTCTTAATCATATTTTCTCTAGTTTATTTTTATTATAAGAATACAATATATAATACATATAATACAAAATATGAGCTAATCAACTGCTTTTGTTACCAGTAAGACTTCCTGTCAACAGTAGGCTATTACTAGTTAAGTTTGAGGACTCAAAAATTATATGCAGATTTTTGACTATACAGAATTAGCAACCCTGATCCCTTCATTGTCCAAGGGTCAACTGTATTGATCAAATTTCAAATTTAAATTTATGCTTATTGTATATATTTATTGTAAAATAATTGCATTGATTTTATAGGACAATTTAAATAATATAGACTTATTTTGTTACTTAGAATATAGACATCTTTAGATTTAACTTTAATGACATTTTAAACTCTACATATTTAATTAACTTTCTAAATATTCTCTAATACTTTTCTCTAAAAATTTCTACTGCTTCTAGATCATTTTTAGGAAATTGCATTTTTATTTTGAGTCATAATATCCTTAGCTTTAAAAATATATTTTGATACATTGTATATTTTTTACCCTCAGAAAAATTATTTATCCTTTGAAAAATTAATAAATGATAATTATAAAAATACTCACTATCATTTAACTCCTGGTGTTAAATGAATTACTGAAGAATGAACTGTAAAAGAGATTATCTCAATTTGGACATTTTTGATATGCTACAGAGTCCTAATTTCTGTTTTTGTTGTCATCAATTTTGTTTTTCTCCTAGAGCATGTTGCAAACTCATGACTAAATGTTCAAAAAAAGCATCTCATTTTGCAAATCATAATGTCTTCCTGTTAAGAGGATTCAATTTATTTTTATTGGAAATAATGATATTTTACTTGCCTTCCATGATTGCACAAATAGAAACTTTCAAATATATAACCTTAGAATTTTTCAGGATAAAATAAAATATAAAACATGCTATTATTACTAAGTGCTATTATTTTATTTTTGTCATCAGTACAATCATCCTGGAAATATGAATAACTTCACATAGAAGTTTTTTTAATCATAATAGGCGCTTTTATTACTTTGTAGAGATCTGTCTGTTATGGAATATAGCTGATAATTATCACTCTGAAGTAAAATGTCTTTTCTTCACACATTATTTCCTTTGAAACCCTTTGTTATGATAGAATACAGTAAAATCATATTACAGTACCAATATTAAAATCAAGACATATTTGAAATGTACTGAAAAAGTAGTTTTTTATTTTGTTATCTCCCCCTAAGTAATTTGTTTACTGGATTATTTTTATTGCAGTTTTCTAGTAAATTTCTCAATATAACATCTAATAGTCAAATAATAGTTGTCCAAAAAGTTTACATATTTTTCATTTTTTATTGTTTATTCATTTTCAGTAATATATTCTATTAATGTAAATATTAAACAAATTCAATGGTGTAGGTTATCTTGTTTTACTAAAGGAGATGTCAATAACTTTATCTAGATTAAAAAAAAATACATTGATTAGCTCTACCAAATTTGGCTCAATGGATAGAGTGTCGGCCTGTGGATTGAAGTGTCCAGGATTCAATTCTGGTCAAGGTCACATGTCTGGGTTGCAGACTCAATCCCCATTGTGGGGCATGCAGGAAGCAGCCAATCAATTATTCTCTCTCATCACTGATGTTTCTATCTCTCTCTCCCAATTCCTTCCTCTCTGAAATCAATGAAAATATATTTAAAAAATACTTTGATTATAAGTTTTTGTAAGACATGTGTTCTGTTTAGTGTTCAGTAACCCATATATAAAATGAAGTACTTCTTGGGGTTTCTTATAATTCTTGAATTGTGTTATCTGTAACCTAGCTGGTCTTGATGAGTTAGATGGTGAGGAGTGAATAAAAGAATCTCATTTGAGTATATGGAAGTAAAACAAGTAATGTCATATAGGTAAGCTAAGCAAAGTTTAGAAGAGAAAGCCAATCAATGGGTCCAAATTCTGGCAGATCAAACAGGGAGAAAATGTATGTTTGTATGCAAGTTAGGAGAGTAGAAAATAAAACTGTATGTATATAATCACATAGAAGTTCCAGGATTAAAGGAGTCAGAAAAATAGTTGTAAGTTTCTGTACTAAATGATGAAATACAATGGCAAACTAATAACAAAAATGAAAACAATGCTTATTAAAAAGCATTATATGTCTGGCCTCTCGTATATGCATCATCTAAATTAACCCTCAAAATGATCATACTCATACAGGTGATATTATTATACTTACTTAACAGCTGAACAACCTAATACTTGGATAGTGAGAGAATAATTAATAAATACGACCAAACTCAATCTGCCTGCAAATTGTTAACTTTTTAAAAAATAAACAAACACAATCTCAGTACCTAACATTATTAATGCTTTAGAATTTTTCAGGCTTTACATCATATTTATTACGAGGTCTGAAATCAAACATTTCATTATGTGTCCTTATCCCCACTGTATAAATATCGGAGGTGAGTTCCACACAGACTTATTGCTTGTTCATAATTAATAATTAATAATTAATAGAGCCATAATCAGCTTCTATAACATTATAGCTTCTTGTATTTCTTTAACAGAATTTTTTTTCAATACAGAACGATTTGAGTAGCAGTACCAAAAGAAGAGCATAAGAAAATAGAGGAAATATTCGTAAAACTCAACCTCTTCGAGTTTTTCCAGACTTACCTATAACATTAGAATATATTATCTACCTCACAGCAGCACTGAAAAATTAAATGCTAAATTATGTATAAATCATTGTGAGCATAGAGTAAATTTTAAGTAAATATTGGTTTTTATTATTATCACAAGCAATCACAGACTAAGGTACCCAGTAGCATTGCAGGAAATAATGACAAAGATGCCCTGGCTGGTGTGGCCCGTTTGGTTAAGCATCATACCCGTGCACCAAAAGGTTGCTGGTTAGATTCCCGGTCAGGGCATCGATCCCCACTAGGATTATGCAGGAGGCAGCTGATCAGTGTTTCTTTATGGCATTGATGTTTTTCTCTCTCTCACTCTCCCTTTCCCTTTCTTTCTCTCTAAAATTAATAAAGATATATTTCTTTAAAATCACACACAAAGCAGATAATGATGTCCATAGAAATGATGATTGACTGGCTTGTATACTTTCAACAACAAGAGAGGTACAGAAAATGTGAAAAATGTCTACCAGAACATTTGGAAAATGGCAGGTAAACAAAAAATAATGCTGTTGCTCAAGTGCCAATGTTCCTCACATATAATAATAATAACCACTTTCATTTTGCTGTTTCATATCAGATCTCAGTGGACAAGGAAATATTTCCTGTGTGCAGAGTTCATATGTCTGTCACACAGAGGACATTCAATAAAGAAATTAGTAGCCTTTTCTTTTGGAGAACCTATGGAATTATAATGAATTCTCAAAATAAGAAACAGGAACCTTTTCAACCAAGGGAAAGGAATGGCTGGCCATGACATTGTGAGTTAGAGATGTCAAAGGTAGAAGCAGACTTTCATGACAAGCCTTAAAGTAGTTGGGATGGGGAAGCTGGCAAGAGTGGCAGCATCAGGGTGGACACTTAGGAGTAAAAGAAAATGCATGTCCCGTTGTCTTGAGTAAATGTCCCCATAAAATGGACCATCTTGATCCTTTTCAAGAAACTGAAGAAAGTAGAAGTCTCAAACTACATCACCACAATGGTGGTACTCACACTGCCAGAATATTTCAAGGGTATAGTTATTTTTGCAAGTCTGCTCAGCAACCTTGAGGAGTATCACTATTTGAGAAGATTTGGGTTTTGTTGTTATATTAATGGTAGGCAAACTGAGAGAGCTTGCTATTAAAATTCTCTCGTGGTGTGTCAGGGGACCGGTATCACAAAATAAAAACATGACTTTGTAAAAGTAAATAATGCTGTATGAGAATTAAGCAATGAACTCTTCTAGGCAAATAGTATTCATGCATTGAAGTATTACTGGCAACAGCCCTGGATAATAGTTGATTGATAATGATGATAGATGATAGATAGATAGATAGATAGATAGATAGATAGATAGATAGATAGATAGATAGATATAGTTGAAGAGGAGGAAGAAGAATGAGGAGGAGGAGGAGGAGAAAATGTGTGTTTTGATCATGTGTTTAAGTCTCTAGAACCTTAGCAATCAATTCTTTCACTATTCTAAAATAGGACATTTTATCCAAGGAATAGCTTATCAGGCTTCCCACATAATTTAAACAAATAAGAAGGGAAAGTGAACTTTGGAATAAAGAATATTCTTAAAGAAAATAAATGTGGATGTGAACACTGAAGGATAACAAAACTATCTATAATTATAGAAAAATAATCAGATTCTCTAAGACATTTATAGAAAATTATTTAAGCTAGAAATACAAAAATAAGAAAATATTTTTATCAGTGCTGTAGTAACCCCTGAGTAATTTACAGCTGCCTTTCTTTAGGGAAGCAAGTAATTATTTTCCAGCCTATCAGCAGAGATTATCAGGTTTGTACATTTGTATGAAAATGCTTTATTATATTTATTGTTATGATTTGTGCTTTTGCTGCTATTCAAAGATTTTTATTTATTTATTTAAATGGCTTGCACAAGGTCATTCTTGGGAGATCATAATTCTAGTGAAAAATCTTTTATGTTTCTAAGTTTCTTACAATGATTTCTATACTTCAAAACTATTTTTATTATTACAGATCCATATTGTGTAAACCTAATATTATATATTTTATCTTTATAGATTTCAAAGAATTTTTTCAGGAAAAATGTAGTAATGTTTTGCTCAATCTTAAGATAAATTGGCAATCCATTTAAATTTTTTTTTATTTTAAAGAGAGCTACTATTTCCACTAAGTTAATTTTAAGTAAATTCACAAGAACTTGTTTTTCAATATGAATCTTGAAATATAATTTATTTATTTTTATTTTATAAAGTTCTATTTCTTCAGAAGATTAACATTTAAGAATCATTCTGTTTTTGTTGTTTTACTCCTCACCCAAGGATATTTTTCCATTGATTTTTAGAGAGTGGAAGGAAAGAAGAGAGAGAGAGAAAGAGAGGATAGAGAGAGAGAGAGAGAGAGAGAGAGAGAGAGAGAGAGAGAGAGGTCAATGTGAAAGAAACACATAAGTTGGTTGCCTCCCCCACAAGCCAGAGATTGAACCTACAACTGAGATACATGCCCTTGACCCAGAATCAAACCAGCAACCCTTCCATCTGCAAGTTGATGCTCTAACCACTGTGAAAATGGCCAGGGCTAGGAATCATTCTGAAAACACACGTGCTGTATTTTACCTTTTTATTGTAATTTATCTTTGTATTATAATTTTAGTAGCAGAAGAGTGACAAGGTTCAGGGGCAATGGTGTCACTATTTGATCAATTAAAGTTATATAATGCATTGATCTTTATGTGTAATTCAAGACCAGTTTCATCTAAACATATGATTTTATTGTAATTTCATAGGTTCACAGAGTCCATTGAGTCTGATGGCTGAATTTTGAGTATAAATCTCAATTTGAAGTCTTTGGAACCCCTAATGAATTTCATAGTACTGTCACCATCAATCATAAAACATTGTTTTTGTCATTACTCATGTTTGAGTCATCATAAAATCACAGTGACTTGGTGAAGTAGGTAATATGAAACTTTCTATGACTGAAAACCATAATAGTCTAATCACTAGTGTTTCTTAAGCATTTATCATTTTAAACTTTGCAAAATGTTTTCAATCACTTGCCATAGTTCACTGAACTAAAATATTGAATCAAATAATACATCACACTGAAGACAACAAAAAATAACAAAATGTCAAGATCTTTTTACAATTTTGTTTAGTCACATGTTTTTCTTTTTTGTCTTTGACTCTTTCCTTTCTTATTTCAAAACTAGAGGTCTGGTACATGAATTCATGCATGGATTGGGTCTGGCTGGCCCACCCCAATAGGAGCCAATTGGGGGCAGGGCTGGCTGCAGGCAAGGGCTGTAGGTGGTTGGCTGGTTGGCCTCAACCCCAATTAGGGTTGGGGGGCTGATCAGGGGCAGGGCTGGCTGAAGGGAGGGGCTTCAGGTGGTTGGCCAGCCCCATCTCAATCAGGGAAAGGGGGCTGACTGGGGGTGGGGCCACGGGAGATTGGAGGGGCAATCAGGGCCCTGATCAGGCCTTGTAGCCACTGCAGTGTGCATCATAGTGACCAGTCATTCCAGTTGTTTGGTTGTTCTGTGAGTCTGGTCACTTGGCTTTTATGTATATAGATAGATTTAATTTAAACTGGAAAATACATTTTAATCACATCCAAAAATAATAATCTTGAACCAGGAAGATCTTAACTGGCCTAAATGACTCTTTCACAGTCCTGGGCCTTGAGTTGTCCTCATTAGTTACTAGACACAGGATGAATTAGTAAAATGTCTCCCACCCACTCCATAAGCAGAAACATTAAGGGAATGTTTTCCTAAGTGTTTTAGCTATAAAATAATTCCATAGTATATTTATATGTTTTACCCCCCCCCAAAAAAAAATCCCAACAAATAGATCTTCTATGAAAATATTACTATCTTTCTACTTTTTTTAATTCTAGAACCAGAATCATAAATTGGAAACCAAGTCTGACTATTTACAAAAAGATAGCATGGGATGAGAGGCTGCAGAACCACAGAGGCTCTATCCCCCACGAGGTTCTCTGAACATCTCTGGAGTGAGAGACCCACCTGCAGAACCTAAAACCTTAGGATTACTGCCCTTTCAATCCTAATGGGATGGAAGCAGAGATGAAATTTCAGGGTGTACAACACAGAGTTAATGTTGGAGTCACTGGTGTATGATCATTTGCTATGCCACAGTTAGAGAACCTGGTCAATTTTATTACTCACTACTATGTTAGGCCTACTGAAGGGGTATGGTTCAAGAGGCCTGCCACACCTAATACAAATTTTCAAAAAAAAAATAGTGTTTGAAGATAATGGCATCAATCTAAAACATAAACATTGTTTTTGACCTTGTGTGGGCAGTGAGTCATTTCTTAGTGACTTTGCGTTTTTATTCATCCCTTCATGGTGAGGATGCATAATTCAGTTTAACTAGGTTGAAATAGTTGTAAGAAGATTCCCATGCAGCATAGGTCCTCATGAATTGGTTTCTTACAGTACACACCTTCACTTTGATGGCAAAGCCCTGAACTCAGCAAAGCAATAAAGGACAAAGTGTAGTCAGATGTGGAATTCAAGGAATAATTTAAGAGGGAAATGAAAATGCATGTTATAAATAAACAAAACAGAATCAGACTCTTAGATACAAAGACTAGCCCCCACTGGTTAGGCTCAGTGGATAGAGCATTGGACCAAGGACTGAAGGGTCCTGGGTTTGATTCTGGTCAAGGATATGTACCTAAATTCCTGGCCCTAGTCAGGGTGCATGTGAGAGGCAACCAATCTATGTGTATCTCTCATATCGATGTTTCTTTCTCTCTGTCCCCCCTTCTTCCAATCTCTCTAAATCTCAACGGAAAAATGCCCTTGAGTGAGGATTAATAAAAGCAACAGCCCTAGCCGGTTTGGCTCAGTGGATAGAGTGTCGGCCTGCGGACTGAAGGGTCCCATGTTCGATTCCGGTCAAGGTCATGTCCCTTGGTTGTGGGCACATTCCCAGTAGGGGATGTGCAGGTGGCAGCTGATCAATGTTTCTCTCTCATCGATGTTTCTAACTCTATCCCTCTTCCTTCCTCTCTGTAAAAAAAATCAATAAAATATATTTAAAAAACAACAACAAAAAATAAACTGATGATTGCCAAAGGGGTTGGGGGTGATGGAGGAGTGAGTGAAAAAATGAAGGGATTGATAAGTACAGCTAGGTAGTTTCAAAATAGTCAGGAGAATGTAAATTGCATCATAGAGAATATAGTCAATAATATTGTAATAACTACGTATGGTGTCAGATGGGTACTGAAAATATCACTGGGAAAAATTTGTAAAGTATAGGGTTGTCTAACCACTATGTTGCATGCCCTAAACATACAAAATATTGAATGTAAATCATAAATGATTTTTAAAGTAATCATAAAACATTTCAAAAAGCAAAAATGTATATGTTAAATTATTGTAAAATCTTCATGGATGCCTGTGAGAAACTATTTGTATACCTCCCTAATGTCAAACCTATATTCATTGAAAAACTGAGTATATTTTAATCCACTCAAGGAAGACTACTAGTATTTTGGGTATATTTTCTCTGTTCTGAATAACAAATGAATACAGACCTAGTTATGTTTATAGATATTTTTATAGCCCAAACTTATACTTCTTCTGGTTAATTTTAGTGTGAGATTATGACCTCATATAGTTATTAAAGGAAAGTGAATGAAACAATGATGAATATAACCAAAATGGGATGAAAGTGTCATTAATTGTTTTCCACCAATTCCTTTCTTCCCTGGAGTATATTTTCAATACTAAACACTTTATCGTGTGATCCAAATAGTTGTAAGTAGCTACCATTTTTAAGGACTCTACAAATCCTCTCTAATAAAATAATAATATGCAAATTGACCATCACAAGATGGCTTCCCCCATGTGGTCAAAGATGGCCAGCACAAGATGGCCTGCAGGGGAGAGCAGTTGGGAGGGGCCCAGAAATGCAGGGTTGGGCAGTTGGGAGGGACCCAGGCCTGCAGGGGAGGGCAGTTGGGAGGGGCCCAGAAATGCAGGGTTGGGCAGTTGGGAGGGACCCAGGCCTGCAGGGGAGAGCAGTTGGGAGGGGCCCAGGAATGCAGGGGAGGACAGTTGGGAGGGACCCAGGCCTGCAGGGGGAGGGCAGTTGGGAGGGGCCCAGGCCTGCAGGGGAGGGCAGTTGGGAGGGACCCAGGCCTGCAGGGGAGGGGAGTTGGGAGGGACCCAGGCCTGCAGGGGGAGGGCAGTTGGGGGCAATCAGGCCAGCACAGGAGCAGTTAGGCATTGATCAGGCTGGCAGGGGAGTGGTTAGAGGCAATCGGCAGGTGAGAGGTCAGGAGCCAGCAGTCCTGGATTGTGAAAGGGATGTCCAACTGCCCATTTTGGCCCAATCCCACCAGTGGGATCAAGCCTAAATGAGCAGTCAGACATCCCTCAAGAGGTCCCAGATTGGAAAGGGTGCAGGTTCGGCTAAGGGACACCACCCCCACTCCCCACCCTCACTCCATGCATGAATTTTGTGCACTGGGCCTCTAGTTGTATAATAATCTGGATAAATGCATCTATGTTAGAAGATACACACTTTCTGACAAATCTACAAGTAAACATGACCGCATGCTTAAACATGACCTCAACATAATGAATGCGTGCTTTTCAGTCATATTTTTTCTAATTACTTCTTTAAATTACTTAGGTAGCTTCCCACATCCATAAAGTTTATATATAGGCATGTCATCATGCACTTACCTTAAATCTCTTTCTACTTAGTAGTCAAAACTTTTCTGGCTAAGAACCTGCATTTCTAATATATAATCACTTTTAAAATAAATTTATAATCAATTAACCATTCCTCTAATAGTAATAATCATTATTATAATACTTTTTCTTTTCCTAATTTCCATAATTATATTACAAGTAGCAGAAAATGCCACAGGTTATTAGAGATTTGGAAGGGATGCATGCTTCACCTCTTTTCCTTTTATCTAGTAGAAGGTACTAAAGAATGCCAACACATCCTTATAATGCTTACCATCCCTATAGTCTTTTCCCATGACTATGCAATGATGCTTCTGGTTCCATTCAACAAACACAGATCCTAAAGAATATGAAGTGCAAAAAACCTGTAGCCATGAAAGAAATTCAGGTTATTGGTCTAGGTTAACTTGAGTAAAAAAAACAAAACAAAACAAGACAAAAAGACCCACATATATAAGTACTAGCCAAAAAACAAGGTTCTTTGTTTGTTTGTTTTTGGTGCTATGATTCAGATATGCAAAAAACAAGGTTCTTGATCCTTTTATGTGCAACTCTTAACCATTTTTGATCACAGATTCTTTTAAAAATCTTATTTTGTCTATGGTCTCTCCTCTGTGGAGTGTTCATGTATTCAATTAGGCATTATTCTTCTTAAAGTAGAATCTAGGGGATACAGTCAGAGTGCTAGCTATCAGCCATGGTCCCAAGTTAACAACTCCTTTAACTGAAGCAAGAAAAAACACTCCATTATACTATTGTATTATATTTTTGAAATATTTAATTTCATAATTTATGTGTAAAAACAGGTGCTACTCATATAATTTAAAAAGTAGGTCATTTATTTTTCAGAGGTCTTCCAATATTTTTATATTTTATTAGTACTATTATCACATTCATTTACTCATAACAGAAAAATGCAGCAAAGTCAAGTGAAGCTCTCTCAGCAAGGAATTTATATTCATCTTTAGTGTATCACATTGGATATTATTATATTTTAGTGTGTCGAGCTTCAAATTTTCTAAGAGGGCTTTGTCTCCCAAAGAGATCTCCACCCCATGGTATGAACTTACAAAATGTCAATAGAGCAAAGTTCCTAGAGATCCGTTATCCAAGAGATCTTTTACATATATGCTAACTTTACTGATTACAAGATTTACATCCTTCTGTTAGCTTATGAGTCTCAAGGGAAATATCCCAAAGCAATAACTTTTAGAATTTCTTATTATTTTTTTTATCAGGCCTAAGAACCTAATTAATTAGATGCATGTTACTGTGTATTATATTTAATGCATCAGTCACTTATTCACATAAAGAGACATCCAGGAAGTGTTGTGTGCAGGCAGCTGCTTTTGTCACACTCGTACAGACGGGTAGAACGATGGATAGGTACCTCAATTGTCTGGAGAAGTTTTCACAATTTTGCCCAGTATTTTTCATACATTACATGTACCAAACACTGTGTTAGATATAGAAAATATACAGGTAAAAATAAAACAATAAAATAGTTCATGGTCCTTCGGGAACTGTAGCATATTCTTGAGATAATGTAAATAGGTAAAAGATAGCTAGCCAAAGCACTACGGGATTAACAGAACGTTGTAATGGTTCTGCCTCTCTCTGCACCTGTGACTGAGGATGCTGTGAGAATGGGACTGCCCTGGGAGTGTTAGACAAAAGGCCCTTCTTGTCAATCTTTGTATGGCTCTCCCACTGGGCATGTGAGCCTCAATCTCTCTCCATATCTTCTAAGCACTGGAATATTTGGAATCAGGTTTATAATCCAAGGAGCTGAGTATTGTTTATTACTGCCTTTATGTAATGTCCAATTAACTCTGATCAGACTATGCAGGGGTGGGCAAAAGTATACTGTTACTGCTCCTAATAATAAATACAATGACTAATAAATAAATAATAACACAAGAATACACTGTATTTGGCATATTCATAACAGTAAACCTAATTTTGCCACCCCTGTTCATCTGGAGAAGCAGAGGCACTGAATAACTTTGTAAATTGGTGGCTGTCTCTAAATTCTTTGGGGGTTGCTGATTTTGTGTCATCTTTCTGAGAACGAGGGTAGGAAATAAAGTATATTAGGCATATAAAATTGAAAACAGACTGGGCTATAAAGTAGATTTTTGATTGGCACCCTAAATCTGCAATTAATCAATGCTTTTGAGTTTTCTTTCTTTTTTTTCTTTTACAGTTTTCACATAAGTTATTAAAAGTATTGGGTTAAACAGCTCCTAAACTTCAGTACTTTACACAAATTTTGGCATATTTATTTAACATATTTGGCATATTAAGATTTAAAGTTAATTTGTATTTGAATGTGTATCACAACAGTGTATATCTGCAATATATACTTGTATTGAAATGAGATTTTGTATACAAATTCGAACTTACTGTGTTTTAATGATTTACTTAATGATTCTTGAAAGATAGACGTTTTTGAGAGTGGGGACATGGAATGTCTTAGGTTCTGTGTTTGCTAATGAACTCTTTCCAGAAGAAATGTACAGTTTCTTGTATGTCATGGCAGGCGGTAGTTTTATGCATGGAGTTTGGCATCCTGCATAGGCTCCTACCCCCTCACAGAGAAGAGGAGATAGGATCATCCAAGATGATGATGTTGCAAGGAGTTATTTTCTAGGTCCTTTCAGAAAGACATTCTTGCATCGTAACAATTTGAAAGATGCTTTTAAAAAGATTTATATCTCAAAGAATGTTTTCTGATAAATGCTCTAAGAAAAGGCAAGTGTGGGCCTGAAGCCAGGAAGAAGTATGTCTAAAGTTTATTCAAGCTGAATAAATAATTTAGATGCTTTTGGTTAATATCATGGGCTTTCCCATATGAGCTTAGAAACAGGAATTTATCAGCTTAATTTTCTCTAACTCTCTCTTTAAATTTGCCATGTTTGTATGACAGCTTAACGATATATTTGTGGACAGAATCATGTTTAACTTAGAACATGAAGACAAATGTGAATAACCAAACTATTTGTTAACACACACTGACTTATTGTCCTGCCAGTATAAAAATGACTAGCCTTTTAATGCCTGGTTTTGTTGCTAATGATCCCTTGTCATTGCACAAAAATAAGAAATCCTAGGGTTGTAGTTATTGAGTAATTAAAGTGGCATAGTTCTTCGAGCGTGTATTGGCACTCTCAGGTTCATTGGGACTAATTATATTCAGAAATGTCACCAAGAGGAACTGATTCTAAAAGTTGTGATCTGTTGTGCATAAAAACATCAGAATTCACCCAATGAATTGAGCAAATTCTTCTATTTAGCAATAATTACAGTCATACAAAATTAATAGATAGGTAACTTTCAATTACAGCTTCTCAAAGCAAACATTATCCATGATCATCCATTATTTCACTATTTTGAGAAATGTTTTGAAATTTTGAAAGTTATGTATCTTTATAGGCCAACCATTTTTTCCTCAAAAGTCAGAATAGAATGAACTAAGGTTTTATCTAACATAGTATGACTTTAATGTACATGATGCAATCTCTAAACAACGCTTAAATGATATTTCATAATGTGAATAAAGCCATTAGCTCTGTGAATGAACTTATGATTACTAGAAAAGTGATTCATAAGATTTTACCTGGCATTCTTCCCTCCTGAGAGCACTTTTCTTCTAATCTAATAGGTTATTCTCAGTAACATGTTAAAATGTTCAGATGCTATAAGGTCAAATCTCTGGACTCCCCCTTGACTTAATTAATTAAATTTATTTCATTATTAAGTAATTAATAAATCAAAATAATTTTTAGTAAGAGGGATAAAATATCATACTGATTTATAGATATAGAAAATATAGATATATAGATATATGAATAATGACAGAAAATATTTTGTAAGAGAAATAAACCACTTAAGGCTTACACTGATTTTTAAAATATGCAAATTAATTATGAATATATCATATGAAAATATACTTATAATTTTAGTCCTCAGAGATCTGTTATATGAAAACTACTATATAGGCCTATTACTTGTTGTCTTGTGTTGGAAAAGGCAATATGTTTATATGCTGAGATTCTTTTCTGAGGCAGTTAGGGAAAGTCACATTGGAAAGAGATTGTGTTTTTCTTATGCATTTAAAAATATGCTTATGCCCTAGCTGGCTTGACTCGGTTAATAGAGTGTCAGCCCTCAGATTGAAGTGTCCCTGAAAAATATCCTTGGGTGAGGATTAACACTAACAACAAAAAAGCCTGGCCAGTGTGGGCCAGTGGTTTAGATCAACCTATGCAGAAGGAGGCTGCTTGTTTAATTCTTACTATTCAATCCAGGCAGTCTACACCCATATATTCAACTAAGAGATATGAAGGCGTATGTTCACACAAAGATTTGCATTCATATGTTTAGAACAGCTTTAGTCATAATAGACAAAATTTGAAAAACACCCTAAAGGGCACTAATGGAAAATTAATTGCGGTAATCTAAGCAATGGGACATGACATAGCAATGAAAAGAAATGAACTACTAATGGTGGAACACCATGAAACCATCGCCAAAGCTTTATGCTAAGTGGAAAACAAAGGAAAAATATGACTACGTATGTTATTTCTTAGACACACTAGGAGCCCAGCACACAAAATCGTGCAGCACCACCACCTGCAGCCCTGCCTCAAAACCCAAACCTGTCCACACAGAGCTCCAGCGTGCCTGGCCCAGCACCCAAACTCTCTGGCCTTCTCTGGCAGCTTCAAGCCCCATCCTCAGTCCCCTGAGTCACCTCAGGCTCTGCCTTTTCCAGGTGCCTCCCCACTTCTGCCCCGTTTCCAGAGCAATGCCAAAGCTCTGCCCCACCATGGCATGGGAGGAGAGTGTGGAAGCCTCCTGCCTGCTGCGCCATGCTTCTTCCCCTGGCATATAGTAAATATGTATATATTTATGTCATTCTTTTACTAATTGTATGCAATGTATTTAATAGTTCTGTCATTCATAGTCAAATGCATCACATTGATTTTTTCACTTTTCCCTTGAAAAAAATGTTTTAAGGTTGATGATTCTACTTTCTTTTTATTCACTGCCAATTGACATGTTATCAAATAACCATTTCACACCAGAACACTCATTTCCTTACATTCTAAACATTTAGCAATTGTTTTGAAAAGTTATTTTTGATTGCTTTGTATTATAGTCAATTTACAACATGTATTCACAGCCCAGATTAAGAAGATATCTGTGGCAGGTGTTGTGTCTCATATGTCTCTTACACAATATACTTAACTCAAATTTTGCATGTAGTAAATAACAAATGCACATGTATTCAAATAAAGTGAACCAAAATCATTGGAAGTTAAAGAGAATGAAAACTCTTTCTGATTAGAAAGATTTAAATTGGACCAAAAACTTGAACTTGCCAACAGAATGGTCTCAACCAAAGCTGAGAAAGCAATGATATATTATATTCAATTGTTACATCTATGGCTTATTTAAATCTGAGTCTTAAAAGCGGTTTAGCTTAAGTAAAAACAAATCCTCCTGACATGCCTTTGAGCATTTTGAGGCTTAATGATGCCTAACACAGCAGTGTAATTAACAGTACCCATGAAATATAACAATGCTATGTTTTCTATTGCTATAAACAGAAGGCGTATGCCAGATTGCTTGTTAAGGTACACACGGCATTGAAGTACACCAGATGAAACAATCCCCCAGTAACCGTGTAATGAGGTGAAGACATCTGTAACAAAATTCTAGAACTTTGAGTGTAAAGATTTAGTCTTTGTACAGATGGAATTATCACTATCCCCCTGGACACTAACTGGAAATAGATTGGCCCCGTTGTACTAGGCCACTAAGAGATAAATTGTGTTTGCCTTCTTCAACAACAACAAAAACAACATCCCCTAGCTTAATTGTAAATCTTAACTGCAACTGAATATCACGATTCTCAAAGTCAATAAAGATTTCTTGCAGCATGAATGTAGTACAGATGGAAAGACATCAAAATAAGGATAATGTTTTGATGGATATATATTTTTTTAATTAGAAAAAAATATGTCCATATTTATTAAGTCACTTAACTAGGAATATGTTATGTACAGATGAAAGTAATCAAGTGAAACTGAAATAAAATAGCCAGCAAAGAATGGAAAACTGTAGGATCTTACTCCATCAGACTGAAAACTCCAGAGGAACAACTGAAACCCTTGATTTTGGGTGGTGGTTATTAAATCAGACGGGACTGACAGAGAGGAGACCTAGAAGACTTTACCGACTAGTGGTGCCTGGGGAGTTATTTGGCTCAGGGAAACTTCAGCCCTTAGTAAGTATATTTTTGGGAATTGTTTGCTTAGGCAGTTTTCCCATAGTGAGGGAGATAATGGCTTGGTGAGTGGGTGGTGTGGGTGTGACATGAGGAATATTTACCCAGAATAACTGGAGTTCTGTGAATTGGAGTCAAGTGCTGATATCAGACTCTGCCCAACTTCCTCGCAGGATTTCTATTTTATGGAGGACAAAACTGTCCTGTACCCACAGATTAACTTAATTTTTAAGTGATTTTACCCATCTCTATTGTCTAAGATGATTTTCTATCAGACATAATAATCTGAGTGTTAATTTTATACCCACTGAGTGCCAGGTTTCATCAATCTCTTCACATTCTGCATAGTATACCTTAAAGTCTACACAGCAAATTTGGGAATACTATTCAGAAAAGGATATCTACTATTTTCCCTTTTACCTGTAACTTGGGATTTGGAAGAATCTGTTTCACTGCCGCCAAACTTCCTAAAGTCACTTCCTGATAACTAATTAATTAATATATATATATATATATATATATATATATATATATATATATATTCTGACATTTTATCTGAGGGGAAAAGAGTAACATCCATATTACCTTTTTATATTTTATTTTGCATATATTAACACTCTAAGAGCCACATCTCAGTAAAAAGGAAGAATAAGAATCATGCTGTGTACTCTGCATTTTCTTATTTGTTATCAGTGCATGTTATAGTTTTCATTTTCCTATATAATTATTTTATTATTAATTTAATGAGAATGTGATAATTTACTAAGTTTTATTTTATTGTTTAAGTCTTTATTGTTGAAAGTATTACAGATGACCCCTATTTTTCCACACTGACCCCTTCTAGCCTGCCCCCATCCCCTGCCCCAGGCCTTCACCACCCTATTGTCTGTGTCCATGGGTTATGCATACATGCATACAAGTTCTTTGGTTGATGTCTTCCCAACCACCCACCTACTATCCCCACCTTCCCTCTGAAATTTTAGTCTGTTCCAGCTTCTATGTCTCAGAATCTATTTCACCAGTTTATTTGTTTATTAAATTCCATATATGAGTGAGATCATGATTTTATTGGATTAACTTTGTTCATTCCTTAATTCATCCTTTAAATTCTCTTTTAATTACTTTCTTTTATTATTAATTTAAAATACATTTTATTGATTTTTTTTATAGAGAGGAAGGGAGAGGGATAGAGAGTTAGAAACACCAATGAGAGAGAAATATTGATCAGCTGTCTCCTGCATACCCTCTACTGGGTATGTGCCCACAACCAAGGTACATGCCCTTGACTGGAATCGAACCTTTGACCCTTCAGTCTACAGGCTGACACTCTATCCACTGAGCCAAACCTGTTAGGGCTCTTAATTACCTTCTTAACGCTTTCATTGTCAACTTTGAACTTCCCCTCTCCTCCTTTCTCTACTTTCCATCTCTTGTTCTTTCTTTTCTTTCTAGTTTTCTTTCATCCTCTTCTTTTCTCTCTTTACAAGTTTTAATTGTCATATAATTGACATATAATTTTATGAGTTTTAGGTGTACAACATAATGGTTGAATACATGTATATATTGAGAAATTTTACACCCATCACCACACAATTTTGTGTGTTTTATGAGAACTTTTATGATATACATTAGATTCCCAGGTCCTATTTGTCTTTTAACTAGAAGTTTACATTTTTACCTTCTTCATCCATTTTATACCATTCCTCTACTTCTAACAATCACCATTCTGTTCCCTATCCATGAGTATGAGAATCCTGACTTTTTGAAAGATAATTTATGATAGTTTGGATTGTTTTGTTTCATGTTTATCCAAAGATATAAAAGCACTAAGTTCCAAAGATGATGTATGATTACAAATTAATATTTGCTTATGCTCCAAATTTTAAATATAGATATCACTGACATAATGTTTCATGTTTGTTTTAGAATTTTAGGAAGTAACCATATAACTTACGTTACAATTTTGATTTAATGTCTCAATAACTAAACATTTTATCCTATAAATGGCCTTAAGCTTTATAATCTTAGAACAATAATATGCTATTCATTTTCTTAATGGGCATGATTTTATAAGAAAGTCAAAAGATGCTCATAACTAAATTTTATTGAAGAATTCCAAATTTTGTTTTAAAAAGGTTGATTTCATTGACTGTCACATAAACGAAACATATCTGTATTCCCTCAATAATACTGAACCTTATAAATTTTTTTTGGTGATGTTGAAATGAGGGGTTCAGAGTGCAGACTCTTCTAGTGTGTCCCTGTCCAACAAAGTTGAAGAATAAATTTGTGGATTAAAAGATTTCTTCAGTAGAAATGTGGAAGTTTATTGGAAGCATATACAAACTCCATCTGGGCAAGGGTACCCCAAAGGAGACTTCCTGGGGAGGGGCCCCCAATGGGAAAAGTTTGCTCTCACTCTGTCTCTAATGGAAAAATATCTAAATCCAAAAAATCTAAAATCTGTCTCATGTCCCTTTGTCTCAGGTTTATAAAGGTTGAAGTTCTTTGTTTGAACCTGATCCTTTCCAATTGGACCTTCCTTAATTTAGGACTCCCTTGCTTTCCTCATGGGTCACTCTGCTACATAGGATCAGTTTCAAAGCTCAAAGCCCATCTGGTGCTCTTTTCTTTTTCTCCCCTTATCTTGCAACATTCTTCTATCCTGTGAAAATATGTTTTCTTCTTCCTGATATCCTGTGACTTTTCTTTATCCTCTGTGAATGTATATCTTCCTCCCCCCTTATCCTGTGATATTTCTCTATCCTCTGTAAGACAAGCATTCTGGCATCTCCAAGCCCCCATTTATGCATTCCTCACCTATACAACCTCTTTATTCCCTAAACCTACCTGTTTTGTCTTTAAAATTCCTTTCAACATGATAGATAGGGGATTTTATCTTATTGTAAAAACTATCACTTCCCTAACTTCTAGCAGGCTTGAGAATAATTTTATACATTAACTGCTTCACTAAAATTCCTTTTTTGTGAAATAATCATTTATATTTTGTATAATGATTTATTGTGCTTGTCTTACTTCTCTTGTCCTTAAGAATTATTAACATCTCTGCACATAGTTTATGTCATATTTTAATATTATTTTTTCCAAGCCTGTCACATATATTTTGATTTTGTTGATTCTCTTTGTAAACTGATGTTTGTTTTTTCAAATTTATACACTGCAAAATGTCTTAACTTTATCACCGTGATTGGTCTTCTCAAAACTAAGATAGATTTACCTTATCTTGATCCTTTATTTTTAATGTCTAACAATAGTAATAGCTAATTATGTGGATATTGAAATTAAGTGCTTTGATTAAAATCCCAGCTTGTCTAATTTAGCAATTGCATAACATTGAGCCAGATATAATCTCTCTGTAAAGATAGTAATGTAAAGATACTAATACTACCCAGCAATTATGAAGATTAAATATCTTTAAATGAGACATTCAAATTCTGACTGTCAAGTACTTGACAAATTTTTCTTCTCACTAGAATTGCATATTCTGGCTCATATGCAAAATTACATCACCATTGAAATGTATGACATCTGACAGGTCTGAAATGCTATTTTAATTTGAATTTCCTCATTAGAAGGTTGAATGTCTTTAGACATACTTTATTTGCTACTAGGCTTACTCTTCTCAAAATTGACAGTCACACCTTCTGAGAATTACTTTCTGTTAGTTATTTTACTTAGATTCATGTATTAAATGTTCATTATATATTCTAGACATTAATCCTTTTCAATATTTACACTTTTAAAACACCTCCTTGTCTATCCAAGCAATTTTAATTTCAGTAGAAGTTTGCAAGTGACATAAACTTAGTTACTAAGTATATTTGTAGTCTTCTTTATGATGTATACTTTGTTGTGTTGTGTATGTTTTAAAACATATCCTCACATGTGTCCTTGAGCACTGAAGATTTTCTTTATAGCAAGTTCAAATGACCTGCACCTTTTGGATCAAGGTAATGTAGAGCACCCGGTCTGAATGACTCTGCTTTAAGCAAATACACTGAATGATATAAATAAAAAATTTTTAAGTTCAAATACAAGAAGATCATATTTGTGAACTAGGAATATCACAGAAAATCAAAATACTGAGCAGATCTAAAGCTGAAGAGTTGTTGGAAGCCAAGTAACATAACAAGCTAGTGGAGGTTAAGAGATTGGTACCTAAGAGGAAAGATTTAGAGTTCGGCTCCACCCTGAAGCCAGGGCTGGGCTACCTCTCTCTACTCTTGAGTCTCTTGAGTAAGTGGTGATATACCTTTTAAACAAGGATGAACTTAAGAACCAGCTGATAAATTTCTATGTAAATGAGTTTTATTCAGCCGATTTTTCTTGTGTAAGTCCTCAGAGGACACTTTTAAAAAAGAAACACACACACACACACACACAGGCACACACAAAAAAAACAATTCCCACGTTTTACAAATGTTTTGTGATTTGCATTCCTACCCTCCTCAATCATGCCACAGAGGCTCACTTCTTTTCCTTTCCAATTCTAATCGCCACCTTGCTTAATGATAAGCCCTACTCAGTTTCATGTGATTGGCTTTACTTTTGAATCACTGCCAATTCTACCTTTACGTTCTAATTGCATTTTGCCTATTAGGCATTCAAAAAGAGTAACACATTTTTTAAAAAAGCATATCTTTATTGATTTCAGAGAGGAAGAGAGAGGGAGATAGAAACACCAATGATGAGAGAGAATCATTGGTTGGCTGTCTCCCGAACACCCCCTACTGGGGATTGTGCCCACAACCCTGGCATGTTCCCCGACTGGGAATTGAACCATTATTTCCTGGTTCATAGGTCGATGCTCACCTGATGAGCCACACCAGCCAGTCAACAGTAACACATTTTAAAGTGATCTTGACTACTAGGTTCTAGCTGCTTGATCATAATCATTTTGTAAAATAATGTTGGAGAGGTGGTATTAGGGGGATGGGGAGAGCTTTCTGAGGAAAATAGGAAAAAACAAACAAACAAATCATTTCAGCCTGTTCTTAAGGATTCAAAAAACATTCAAACTTTTAACTCAATTTTTCCAAACTACATTAATAAAAAGTTAATATAAATAGACTGGGCTTTAAACAGTGCAATTAATTAAGTTGAATTTTGTACTAATGTGTTCTTCTAAAATCTATAAAGGTCTTAGTGTAATATCTCCTTCTATTTGATTCTGAACAGAACATAAAATGTTTAAATCTGTGAAATACAAGTAGTTTACTTATTATGGTTTTATATTTGGATGTCTCTTCCCTCCTTGTTCTAAAGAAACTCTGAAGGAGATAAATTTGATTTATAGCAGGTAGCTGGAGTAAACGGAAATATCATTTACACATCTCAGCAGTGAAGCGTTAAACGCACACAATACCACGATAATAAATCGCTCACATTAACTTGCCTCTAAAAACTGAAAAACATATTACAAGAAAATATCATTTAAGAATTGTCATAATTCCATGTTCTTTGGATTGTATAACTGTCATTATTTACTGCTATTTTAAACTGTTTTCAATATTTCAGCTTCCTATTTACCCCACTCCAAATAAAGTGAGAATTTGAATGGCATAGAAAAATCCAAATGCCATTATAAATCATAAAATAAAAACTTAGCAAAAAATGACAGAAAACATAAACAAGTTATTTTTATTGTATTTGTTAATATCTTATGTCAATGCTATTTTGAGATTATTTCTTTTTCAAATAAATTCCTGCGGAGACAAGATATTTATATAAAAATCAGGTCTGCTACTTCCATGCTCCCGGGTTCCCATGGGGAGGATGCTCACCCCAAAAGCGCCCTCTGCCAAAGAAAGAAGCAAAACCAATCTCTGGCGAGTTAAACATGAGACTGAATTGCGCTCAACCCAGACCAAGCACATTTGTAATCAACGGCGCTCTGGATCCATGAGAAGATGGTCTGTGAAAACAGAGACATCATCCTAAACTGAGCCTCCAGGAATGAAGACTGACACTCCTCCAGAAGAAACCAAAACATCATGACCGCCCCACCTGCCAGATCCTGGTCAAGGTTAGAATACTGCCCAACAGCCCAGAGAGTTACTGGCAAATAGATCTCATTGGGCCTCGCATTCCAACCAGATGGCCCCACCAGAACCCAACTGCATGTGACACTTCCTTCAGGTTTGGCTCAGTCATTTGGGTCTTTCCACTTAGCTGCCTGATTGAGGTCCTGCAATATCACACTTTTTCCCATATTTGTCTAGATTATCTGAACACATTGCATCTGATAATCCCCCAGATTTGTAGCAAAAACTACATAGTAGGTGACCAAGTCATTGACACATACTCTCCATGTTCCAGAACAACCCCATGCTGCACTGGGGGGAAAGGTGAGTCAACATGTTAACAGACAATTAAATAATAGGCCAAGTGACTACCGGGAGGGGATAAGATAACCCCAGCATAGACTACCCATCTCAGGTGGGCAGTCTGACCTCATTGCAGCAATTCTCTGAAAAGATATCTCTCATTAGCTGCTCAGTTTTGACCAGACCATTTCATAACCCCTTCCTCCCCACCCCCCACCATTATTTCTTTCTACAATTATTGACAGCTAAGTTTCTATGGCAACCCTGCAAAGGAGCATTCACTCTTCCTGTCCTTTCATGAAAATGCAAATTGATTGAAGAAGATTCAGGGTGGCTTTAAACACAGTGATGAAATTTGAGAGGTTATGTAAACTCTTTTTAATATTTTCAGAATTTCATTCTGACTAATTCTTAAATATGAAATGTCTTTGGCTAAATTGCGTAAGTATTTTTCTAGGAAAATGTTTTTTCTTCTTGTATAACAATTCTGAATGAAGTGTCTGGAGGAAATGAAGGAATGAAGAAGACTTACAAAGTTGTGATTATTGCATGCATGTGCTTTAGAACAAGGTGGGTGAGACGAGGGATCTGTCCACCTGGGGAAGTAGAGAGGAGCAGGGGTACTAATGGTCATTATTTGTCAGAACTGTGCCTGAAAGCTTCTCTTCCAGCGGCCTTTCCTGCTGCTGTGCACACTTGGAATTTTAACTGCCAGCTGAGACCAGGCTCACACCTGACAATACCCACCATGGGACAGAGGGGTTGGCCTCAACCTCTGCAGTTCCTACAGGAAACACCTCCAGATGTCATCGGCACACCTGAGGCTGGTGAACAAATGTCATGGGCAAACAAAGCTGTCTGCGACTGACTGCCTCGGGTGGTCCTTTTGAAACCACGGCCTCATCTAAGTCACTCAGACTATCCAGGAAACTCCACGATGCAAAGACACACCGCGGCCCTGTTAGTCTGACTGATGACTGTGCATCCTGATTGGAGTGCCCGCACATTGTAAACTCTTCATTTCCATCAGGACCAAGTGTGACCTCAGGGCATGCGCTTGTAGATGGGCACCCTGACCGTGTCACCATCAGCACGCTGTCCATATAACATTGAACATTAGAGGATAGTCCTGGAGGGCACACATGATAGGGTTGTCTCGGCTTCATGCTCAGCCCTGAAGGAACAAGTGATGGATTTGAGGAGTTGAACTACAGGCCAAAATCCAATTTGCGATCGTTCAGGCTGCATTATAGGCCATTCATTACAGAAACTTTGATAGTGGGCCTCAGAGACAAAGCTGGCCTCCCACTGGCTTTGGTGCACAGACAGGGCATATGGTTTTCTGGGGAAAGTTGCAGTTAAGGATACAGGGACACACAGGTCCAGCTGTGCAATATGCATACTTGCATTCCCAGCCCAGCAGCCTCTTCCAGGAAGCCTTGTGGAAATGCTAAATGACTATGGAAATATGCATTTGCTCCCCATCATGTACCCTGAACTGTTGCATGAGTAATACATACTCCCTTGTCATGTGATCTGCTATGTACTTGAGTCAATGAGTCATGTTAGCCCTGAATTCCTGACTAGTTAACCCACCCTCTTGACTCTCTACCATTTGCCTGTATCTAAGTTTTCAAAAGCCGGGTTCTTGAGACACTGACTTTCACTGTGTCCGTTATATGTTTTCGTTATGAACACTGTCATCATCTTCTTTGTATTTGGAAAAATACCCTGCGAACTTTACTGAGATTTATTTTATTACAGCAACTGAATTGCATAAAAAACTTACCTCACTGTGTGTCGGCATAAGAACTTCCAAATCCCAAATATCGGGGCACTGTACCCCAACAGTCCAAAACAGTAGGATAGTGAGGAAATGGTGCTAAAAATGGGAGATATTCTTGATAGCATAGTTAGAGAAAGTCGCCTGAATGGGCTGACATGTGAGTAGATAATCGAAGTAATAAGCTAAATCATCAGAAATAATAAGCCATGCAGAGCTGGAAGGAAGAGCTTGGCATGACTTGGTTAACACCACAAAACTCAATTCTTTGCAACTCAAGCAGGAAGCCAACACTCGGAGAACAGATCCGACCCTAAAAATTTGGAGTTAGAGTTATGAGAGTAGCAAAGATCTATCAGCTATATTGTTGGAGGAAGAAAAAAAAACATCCAGAATTGCATTGGTATTTTATTTAAGTGCTGTTATATACTAGTGTTTCTAATACTTCTTATCATCTGCAGTAATACATCCTTATAAGTATAATTGAATAAAGCACCACTATCCGTACATTCCCTGCCTAGTTGATGACTGTAATACTAATTGAAAAGCTTCTACTGTGCCATAATTCTATCAATAAATCTATGTATTTATAGCACTACTATCATCAGAGTATCTCATTGATTTGACCTGGTGCCATTTTAGCAATAAGCAATAAAAAAAGGGGAGGAACAAAATCTTGCAGATCAAACCTTCCCGTTGTTCCTGCATACATAGTTTTCAGGTCAAGGAAAAGGGTACTTTTTAAAACCTTTCCCTTTAATATGCTAGACCTAGATGTTGTTGTTCTTAATTTATATAATATTTCTTGATAACCACATCATCAGGCAACCTGTAAATTGCCCATGATAATATCTTACTTTTCTTTAGGCCATTGACCTTCTGTCATACACTCTGATTTTAATTACATTTGGAAGGTGTTTGTTTTTCTTTTTAAGATCCTTCATTGCCATTTTAGCATTGCTAGCCTCGAGCTCTTTCTCCTGTTCTCCCCTCTCATCTGTAATATGATTTTCCTAGTTTGTAACCTGCTTTTAACATTAACTGCAAATCCAGATAGGGGCAGGGAGAGTTCATGTTTGAAAACTTGGTAGTTTTTGTTCTGACATTTAAACTGTCTACTTTTATATAGCACACATAACTTTTCTTGCACAGTGAGGCAAGTATTGCCTAGAATTCATAGACTTCTATTTTGAAACGGGTTCCCCTGTTATAGGCCTATATGGCGTAAGACTAAAAGCTATGCGTGGCTTACTGAGTTTGTTTTTGGTGTCAAGGAGCAATAGCTATATAATGGTGATTTAAGTAGTGACCAAAATTGATATGTGACTCCCGTTCTCATGGAGATGACCCAAAAAAGGCAGGCAGATAATTAATTATACAATAATATTTTAGTAACTATTATGTTTAAATTTAGTAATGATCTCGTTAGGATAAACTTTAAAAAACAACAATAACATTTTGTATGTGTGTGTGAGAGAGAGAAAATAATAGGGAGTCCTAACTTAGTCCAGAATATAACACAAGATGTCCCTGGGAAAGAAACTGTCTGTTCAGATCTGATAGATGCGTGGGTATCAGTAGGGAAATGGGGTGGACAGGGGAAGCTGGTCAGTATTTCAGATATAGGGAGAGCCCGGTTATTGATAATAAGTCAGAAAACCATTTGATGTTTGAAAAATGGAGAAAGGCTGATATATCTGGAGCCTAGTGAATAAAAACATTTGCAGGAAATTTGGCTGAAATCAGGGTCTGTATTAGCATTGGTAGCTACATAGTAAGAGCACAAAGTTGGGTCAGCTGAGTTAGGTTGGAAGCTACAGCTTCACACATCCCAGGGACCACTGCTTCCTTCAGGGAGCAAAGGGCCTTAATCTCTCCCAGCCTGTCCCTGGGGTTGTGGGGGTAGAAGCAGGGGAATTCTGCTTCTGGAGACATGTGCGGTAGGAGCCAAGATGACAACCACAAAGGAGAGGCCTCTAGCCTGGGAAAAAGCTCAGATGGGATAAGAGCCACAAAACCCCTGAAGATCTAGAAAATGGATTGGTTGGAGGGGGCGGGGGGGACTAGCACAAGCCCACAAAGGGTTGGGAAAGAGATTGGCCAGTTTGAAAGCCTGGGGTGATATAATCAAAGCTTAACAAACTCTCTCTCTCTCTCTCTCTCTCTCCCTCTCCCTCCCTCCCTCGCTCCCTCTCCCTCTCTGCCAAACATGTTCATTTGTTCCTACGCTTACTCATTCTGCTTATTCTGTAGCAGCCATGGAGACCTAGCAGCCATGGGAACCCCAAGCAGGAGCCTGGGTACAGCAACACAGCCCCTCTCAGCTCCTGGGAACAGGACTAAGCTAGCTGGATGGAGACCGGTGGAACCGGACGAAGGAACCAATGGCCTAGCATACCGAGACCCTGGCCCTTCTTCTAGGCTTGATGAAGACCAGGCTGGACTTCTCCCCAGCAGGTGGACAGAGATGAGATGCCAGGAGCCTGGGGGCAATCTTTTGTTTTTATTCCAGTGAATCTTACGACTAAATCTTATCCTCCCATGCATGGTCCCAAGAAATGCTTTTCTTGTGATTTCATGGAAGGACCCCATTCCACCAGCAATAAATGGAAAGATTATCTGTAGATAATTCAATAGACAATCAAAGAATGAAGGTTTGTCATTGCAATAATTAAGCAGTAAAATAATTAGCCAAACTTTGAAACCTAATAATTCCAAATATGAAAAATATAAGCAACTCAAATATAATTATGCAGTGAAAA
Source organism: Murina feae (assembly GCA_004026665.1). Taxonomy (NCBI): domain Eukaryota; kingdom Metazoa; phylum Chordata; class Mammalia; order Chiroptera; family Vespertilionidae; genus Murina; species Murina feae. The sequence goes on from PVJC01007489.1 coordinate 35,011, forward strand.
AAGATTAATACAGCTACTAAAGAATGTACACTACCTAGGTAAAATTAGGAGGGGCACTTTCTTACTTTAAGTCAATTAATGATGATCATGTATTTAATAAGAACAAAGAGAATAATAGGTTAGAATTATTTCAGACTGATAGCATGTCTGAATAAAATAACCTTAAGTAGCATTTAAATTGTTAGACAAGTAACAATATTAGACCTCAAGTCTTTCAAGAAAATGTTTCTTTGGGATCAATTAAAAATAGAATGATAATTTTGCCTTCATAAATTTCAGAAATACCAAAAATTCCAAAATCATGTAGAGCACTTTTTAAAAATGTATTTCTTATTTTTTAAAATAAATTTTTATTTATTTCAGAGAAGAAGGGAGAGGGAGAGGGAGAGAGAGAGAAACATCAATGATGAGAGAGAATCGTTGATTAGCTGCCTCCTTCCTGCATGCCCCGTACTGAGGTGTGATCTCCTGGTTCGGTTCATAGGTCAATGCTCAACCACTAAACCATGCCAGCTGAGCACATAGAGCACTTTTTTAGATAAATCTACAATCAAGATTTTAAAAATAAATACAATTCAATTTAAAATAAAAATACAATTTAGTATTGTCTATTAGGAATTAATTCTTTTTTTATAGTCTAGGATTTGTCTGAACATTTATTTCTATATTTTAATTTAAACACTATACCCTTGGCCTTCTTTCCTCCTTGGTAACATATAACAAAACTCTACTACAACATCTCAACCAGAATATACAGCTGAGTAATAGAACATTTCCATCTCCCTTATGCAGCTACAGCCACTTACATCCTTTCTGCATCCCATCCTTAACTCTGGGCAACTGCTAATCTGTTCTCCATTTTTATAATTTTTTCATTTCCCAAAAATATTATGTTAATTAAAGAGTGAAGTACATAACCTTTTGAGATTGGCTTTATTCAGTCAGTATAATCCTCTGAACATTTACCTAGGTTATTGTGTGATCAATAGTTCTTATTTATTTCAGAGTAGTGTTCCATGGTATAAGTGTCTCACAGTTTATTTAACTATTCAACTGTGAGAAAGATATCATTTGCAGTTTGGGACTATTATCAATAAAGTGTCTATAAACATTGTGAACAAACTCTATGTGAACACAATTTTCACTTCTCTGAGTAAATCTCTAGGAATGCAACTGTTGGATTGCATGTTTAATTTGCCTAAGAAACTGCTAAACTTTTCCCAGGATGGCTATACCATTTTAAATTCTCTTTAGTAATAAATGTAGGAGTGATAGGGTTTCTCCACATTTTAGCTAATATTTGGTGTTGAACTTATTTTCTATCCTATATCATAAAAGAGTAATATGCAAATTGACCCTAACAGCAGAACGACTGGGAATGCCTTGTCACTATGACACACACTGACCGCCAGGGGGGAGACGCTCAATGCAGGAGCTGCCCCTGGTGGTCAGTGAGCTCCCACAGGGAAAGCTTTGCTCAGCCACAAGCCAGGCTGATGGCTGCCAGAACAGAGGTGGTGGTGGGAGCCTCTCCTGCCTCCTCAGCAGTACTAAGGATGTCCGACTACAGCTTAGGCCTGCTCCCCGCTGGCAAGTGGACATCCCCCGAGGGCTCCTGGGCTGCCAGCGGAATGTCTGACTGCCAGCTTAGGTCCTGTCACCCAGGGAGTGTATCTAAACCACCAGGTGGACAGCCCCCAAGGGGTCCCAGACTGCGAGAAGGCACAGGCCAGGCTGAGGGACCCCCCCCCCCCCGAGTGCACAAATTTTTGTGCACCAGGCCTCTAGTATAAAATGTTCTGATAGGTGTATAGTGATATCTCATTGTAATTATCATTTGCATTTTCCTAATAACTAGTGATATTCAACATTATTTTGTGGGCTTCTTTGCCATCTCTAAGTCTTCTTTGGTGAAATGCCTCTTGATAGCTTTTCCCCATTTTCTTATTGGATTATTTATTTACTATCATTGAGTTTTGCAAGCTTTTTATATATTCTAGGTTGTTTAGTTGTGTATATGTGTGTGTGTGTGTTTCCTACTTAATCCTTAATTTTCCCTCAGGTTTCATTGGGATACTATTGACAAAGAACATTGTAAATTTAAGTATGGTGTGATAATTTGATACACTCGTATATTGCAACATGGTTATAATAGTAAAAATAGAACTATAATATGATCTAGGAATCCTACTTCTGGATTTAAAAGCAAAGGAAATAAAATCAAGATCTTGAAGAGCTATCTGCATCCCACATTCATGGCAGCATTATTCTCAATAGCCAAGAAATAGGAACAACCTAAGTGTCCATCTAAGAATAAATGGTTAAAGATGATGTAATATATATACTCACTCCACACACACCATAATGAAATATCATTCAGCCATGAGAAAGGAGAGAACCCTGTCATTTACAACCATATGGACTGACCTTGAGGGCATTATGCTAAATGGAATAAATCAGACAGAAAAAAACCCCACTATGATATCACTTACATGTGATTTCTGAAAACAAGCTGAACTCCTGGAAATAGAGTAGAATGGTGGTTCACAGGGGCTGAAGGGTGAGGAAAATGGGCAGATGCCAATAAAAGAATAAAAACTTCCAGTTAAAGGTAAATCTGCAGTGATTGGAGTTAACAGCACCATATTATATACATGGAAGTTGCTAAGAGAGTAAATCTGAAATGTTCTCATAAAAAAAGGTAATTATGTAAGGTAATGGAGGTATTAACTGCAATATTCATTTTGAAATATGTGAGTGAACATTTATTTTAAATGCTTGGTTTGGACCTTTGATATTTAACCAAAACATGCTATTGTTTTACCTCTAACCAGGTAGGACTCACACACGGCAGGAACATTGTGAAGCTATTGAGACGATGAGTGATGGTCCACCAACTCCTCTCCTCTTTCTTTTCAGTCTTCATTATGATGCTGAATACACAGCTCATGCATTTTCATGATGCCGTGCTTGGGAGCAAATATTTTCCATGAGAGAAGAACCACATTGCACACTATGCGACATAGTTTTAATTCAATAAAATCTGAGAGTCGATCCCATATACTTTTGCAGAGTGCTCTGCGAGGTACTTGTTCAAAGCATATTGCACATTACCAAAATGATGCTCAATATCAGTATGCAAAATGTGCTGCTTTCCTCTCAAATAAAAAATTAGCCGAAACCCTGAAGACTTGATTTGGCGCACTTGCAGGAAGAATGTGCACATCTCACCCACGCTTTAGCATTCTACTATTTAATCAGGAAATATAAAATTCAGTATTAAATCTAGGTGGATCCTCTGCTTCTGTGGATGTCCAATTTCAGTATTCAACAAAACGAAGAATAATGGAATATGTTAAAATACTTGGGTTACGATTTCACTTGTTAATTTAAAAAGAATGCCGTAAAGCATGTGCCAGATTTTGAGTCTATCTTAAGTCTTTAAAACTCAGGAAAATAGTCAAGAAATAATACAAAGGTTTCCACAGTATTATTTTTTAATATATATATTTCTCTGTTACATTTGAAGTACAATAAAATATATTGTAGAAACAGTATAGTTGAAAGTTTTGAAATACGTGTGTCTAATTTCCAATTGTAATTTCACTAGTTGTGTAATGAAGGTGAAATCACAGGACTCCTGCATATCACAGTGGCTTGTACTTTAAAATGGATGTAATAAAACTAGTGCAGCCTGACCAGCATGGCTCAGTGGTTAGGCACCCACCTATGAACCAGGAGGTCACAGTTTGATTTCCAGTCAGGGCACATGCCCAGGTTGTGGGCTAGATTCCCAATGTGGGGCGTGCAGAAGGCAGACGACAATGATTCTCTCTCATCATTAATGTTGCTATCTCTCTCCTCTCTTCGTCTCTGAAGTCAATAAAAATATATTTAAAATAAATTAATGGTGTATATTATAGAGTGTAGGGATAATAGAATACTTATTATATGCAATATATTTAGTAAACTGTATTATGTGACCTATATTATATTTAGTCCACCATTGTAAAAATGTCATACCATATTTTACACTAGTTTTTTTAGTATGATATTTAAAAATAGGCAGTTTCTGGTATGGTATTTTTTAATCTTCAAAACATTTTTTTATTTGTACCCACATCAAAAATGTTATATATGTGAATCATATCAATAATTAGTTATTTTTATTACAGTGCATATTTTGATAGATAAATGATGACCTAGAAAATTATAGAAACACAGAAAATAAGGTAACATTACATAATTTTAGAAACATACTAATAACATGTAATTTATACCACCTAATTAGAGTTTAGACAATAGCAATAGTCACATCTGGAGGCCAATTAAAAATTGATTTCTTTAATCCGCTCATGCAAGTTTCTGCCACTTCTTTTTTTGCTTTCCACCTGGTTGGAAATCCACTGCCAAAAGACAATCTAACCTTTAACTTGTTACCAGGAGAATTTCCTGAGCATGTTTATGCAGAATTCCAATGCGACCAGACAGAAGGGTAAATTATCTGAGGTGGGCTTGAAGGTAAACAGCTGTCGGTGAACTATGAATCATCTCAAAGGCACATTAGCGAAACTCATTTAAAAAGGGAAAATGATTTGCGCGTTGAAGGGAGTAACTGCAAGGACCTTGCACTCATTCTTAATTTGCTGTCTATCTCATGGCCTCCTTGGGGGAAGCAATGCCATAAGCTGCTGTGGGTTATTTATTTATTTGTTTATTTATATTTAAATGGGTTTCTTTTGTCTGGATACTGAAATGATTATGGGGAGGAAGATGGAAACGTCCTTTCTTCCAGAGAGGTAGAAAAACATCGGTTCTCCTGGTCTGGGGCTGAATTCCAGCCCAGGTTTAACTGCACAGACGGATCTGCTGGTGACTTACTTATTTTTTCTTCTTGTTTGTGATGTTAAAGCCTTATTACATGCCTATGTTAATGAAACTGATGGATTGAGCTTCTCTCTCTTATTAAAATCTATGAATATGAGATCATCTTGATTCACTAAGATGGACAGTTTGCAATGGAAATGTGCTTCCAACACTGTCTTATGCCATTAAAATACAATTTATTTAAACATAAATGGCAGAATAAACTTTATACTGATGCCTGCAGTAAAAACAAAAGATTATATGAACCGTTGCGCAGTGGACAGACCTGAAGATGCCAACGGGTTGGGTTGCACATGTGCTGGTTATACGGGCTTCACTTGAGTATTCGTGTTTGTTATCGATGTTTTAAAATATTCCAAGCTAAATTCTAATTCAGAATCAAACATGATGACATTGAGCATACCTGTCTGGATTATAGCTTCAAAATTTTGCCTTTCATCTAGAATGTATTGCTCAGTCTTGTGCGTTTTAATTTCCATGATTGTGATCCTGGCTTTAGTAAAATGTATATGAAGATTTCTACTTCCTGGTTGTTTGCAGCAGCAGAAGCTATCTAAACTACAAAATCTCCAATTTCAATGCTTGGATTAATGTTCCATTGAAGGAAAATTATTCATTATCTGTAGCTGGTTATAAGGGCATTTCTGAATTTTGAACAAGGTCTCCATGTAAGAAAATGTGCTAGATCCAGGTCAGGTGTTGTTGAAGGAACAGAGAAACCAGCAGGGCTTTTAGCAGTTATATGGGGCTATCATAATAACATTTGAGGTACTAGGGCCCGCAACTACATAAATAATTTTTGCTAAGGGCATTTTATATATTTCAAAGTTGAAAGGTGCAGGAGAATAAAAAAATAATAAGACAGAATAGAAACCCCCGGAATTTTGTAGTGCCCAGGAGAAAAAGGTCCTCAAGAGAAAGGGCACAATAGCCATCCTCCACGGCTTTTTCCTTGGGACAGTTGCTGCCCTGAGCACAGAGAGCCCTGAGAGTTCAGGGGGCCACATGGTGCAGAGGGGTGAGGAAAAGGTGTAGTTGTGGCTTGACGCTTGTCTGATCAAATAAAAGATTCGCCATTTCAAATACAAATTGTTATCATCCCCATACATTCCCAAGTATCTCTGTGACTGTGTCTCTCCTGTTTTTAATGCTCAGATTATTTTTTGTGACTTTAACTTGGCTATTTTCTAATGACTTATTTATAGCTCTCAAATATTTCCTTGTGCTGTATTCATTCTGCAATAAATCTCATGTATTGATTGTTAATTGTAGATATTATATTCTGTATTCCAGGGTGTCGTTTTGACATCTTTCAAAGAATACAGCCCTCCTTTTACACTGTATCTATTTTAACCTATCATCCATGCTTTCAGTTATTTTAGATTTTGAAGTCTTTGTAAATTATAACATCTAGACCACCTACAGAGTTGTTTTGGTTCTTTTTCTCTTAATTGCATGTCTTCTGTTCTTCACAAACCATATGCTTATTAATTCAGATATTGTATAAAAGGTTGTAAAGATTCCATATATCTTCTTCTTCTTTTCATTCCTTTTTTTTATTGCTTAAAGTATTACAACAAGTGATAGATAGGTCTCCATTTTTCCCCCTTGCCCTTCCCCCTCCTCCCCTAACCCCCAGCTTCCCGTGTCCATTGATTATGCTCCTATGCATGCATGCAAGTCCTTCAGTTGATCTCTTAATCCACCCCCCTTCAAACCTCCCCAGCCTTCCAGCTGCAGGATGACAGTCTGTTCAACATATCTTCTAAAAAAGAGCTTTCACTCTTTCCTTGACGACACAGATAGCATTGTGAGGGTGCTGATGGCCTCAGTCCAGTGACAGGCTGAGCTGGGTCCCAGCTGCATTGAGGTTTCATAAAACTCACCCTATCTGTGGTCTGCCCTGTTTCTAGGGCATGACTCACAAGGGCTTTCTGTGAACAATGCAAAGGACGTCTTGATACCTCACAAACGTTGTTTTCTTTGCAGACAGACATAGACATTTCAACTATGCTTTTCTGGGGGTTAAATTTGACTTAGCTTCTTAGCCACCACTCATGTGAGAATTTGGAAATGTCTTATGAAGATCATGCTATCACATAAACTAACATAAATTAGGAAAAGGGTATGTTATGGCATTGTATTTAATGGCCAAAATTAAAACAAAACAAAAAGCCTAACAGTATAGGTCAAGTATTCCTGATTAATCATAACAGGTAGAATTAACTCAATGGACAAAATATAAATATTTTTGACATAAATGACCAATTGACTACTATTTATAAAATTTCAAGTGTGAAAATATTTAAAATTCTGCCTGCATGCTCTTTAAACAATTTTTTAAAGCTCCCCTAACTGCATTTTTTTCTAAATTATCAAATATTGAAACATTTGTTCATGTCATCAGGATTAACATTGTCTAGGAGATAACATTCTTGTGCATCACAAGATTTTAAAAAATACCTGAAAAGCTGCTAATTTTTAAATGATAAAAGATACTCAGAAGATATAAAATGAATGACTTGTTAACACATAGAAAAGTACAGTGTTATCCCTTTTTCTGTGTGCTTGTAAGTAGATTATACTCAAATATGGTTTGTTCTTAGGCTCATCATCTATGTTGCTGATTCAGCTCTTCCTAATGAGAACTATAAGCCTTTGTTGATTAGGTCATTGAAATCTCACTAGTACCATTATACACATACAGTCTGAAAGTCAAAGAAAAAAAAAAGGGGGACCTTTGCCTTTTCATATCTACAGATGTAGACTTTCTACTTGAGAATGGAGCTATATCTATTTTAAATACCTTTGATCAATTTTCTTTTACTGCCTTCAGAGGGCAAACAAAAAAAGCCATCCAATTTATAGAACATATATTCTGAAAAAAAAATGTGTACTGGGATAAAAACATTTCAATGAGCCTGAGCTACTAAAATCTAGCGTCAGAAGCCCAGCTTCAAAGAATGGGACCAAACAGGAGAATAAAACAGGGCACAGGCTGATTTGTATAATATATTAGTCCGTCTACAGTTAGTGAGAGAGAATATGTAGCTTTAAGTAATTGAGAGTATCTACAGGTTAAGATTCAGAATTTAAAATATCTTATTAAATACTGGTTAGAGCTCAAAGACTTGGAGACACTATGCTAGAATCAGAGGGGAGGTCGCAGTCAGAATGAGAGCCTGCTGCAACAGGTAGGCTCATACAGGCAGAACAGCAGCAGTCTGCTGGTAACCAAATAACATCTTGACACTTTAACCTTCATTTAGGAAATCCTCATTAAATTACCCACATAACTTTCTTTTATAAAAACGTGAGGAGATCCTTATGTCTCCAGAAAAAAGCATCACCTAGAAGATATTCAGAAGGTTAAAGGTATATGTCCAGGCCCTGGAGGGGTAGCACAGTTGGTTAGAGCATTATCCTAATAACCCAAGGTTGGGAGCTCAATCCCGGGTCAGGGTACCTACAAGAATTAACCAATGAGTGCATAAATAAATTAAAGAGCAAATCAATGTTTCTCTCTCTCTAAAATCATAAAGCATTTTTTAATAAAAAAGATATATATGTAAACCCAACTTGCAATACTAAAAGCCAGGCACAAGTAGGGAGTAAGTTAATATATTCCTAAATTTAACATTCTGCTTCTTAGAACTACAAAACATGTTAAATTTTCGGACACTTCTTGTTTTCCTCTGTCATTTATTTTTCCTATGATCCAAAAGACTTACGTGATCACCAATCTAGTAATTCATAGATTTTTTTCTCTCTTTTACATTCTCTTTTCAATTGTGTAATCATTGCAGGACCACAAATCAAGGATGTGAACTTAGTTGTCCAATGACATACGTAATTTCAAATATACAGTTGTTCATATCCTTATGGGAGTTGCACTATACAATAGACAACCTAGTAGTCTACCTATTCTCTATCATTAAATATTCCAATAATATGTATATTTTAAATACGAACATTTGCTATAAATGTCCTCTGAATGAAGGTGTGATGTACATATACATTTCAGCTAACTTAAATTTCTGGTCCTGAGGGCCATCATGTAAGCACTGCTGCTCTGGTTAGTGCCTTAGCATGAGATGTTTGTAAAACAGACTTTAAGGCATAAATTTTCCGAAGAGAATTGCTAGGGTTTATCTCCTGCCTTCGGAAGTGCATGTTTGCTTTAAGGCTTCTAATGTGCTTTCCACCTTTTGCTCGCCTGGTCCTATTAAGATGAGGTAATTAAGATAGTGGAAAATGTGATATTCTGAGGGGAGGCTAGAGGATCAAAAAGATAAAACAGCCCTTCAGCAAGGCTGTGCAATCATACTCTTGTACATCACAGTGAGCCTCAACAGCTTCGTGAACTCCACCTGATAGAGATAGAAAACAATGCATTAGTCTGCTCCATGGCCACAGATGCTGCACCTGAAGCCACACTACTCTTCTGTAGCAGAGATGTTATACACTGCCCTCTAGCTGCCATGGGATTACTTCTTTGTTGAGTTATGGCTGCCCACTCCCATCAGTCAGAATGAAAAAAGTATGCTTTTCATTTAATTTTTTAATATTTTATTTATTTATTTTATTGTGTGTGTTTTGTTAAAAATTATAAATATTTTTCTTTCTAAAATCTTAAAACACAGCAAAACCTATCCAGGTCATCGTTGGCCTCAGCTAAACGAATAACAATAAGTTTGACTCTTTTCAAAGAGTCACATATTTTTTCTCTCTTTTTATTGATAACTATAATATTCCAAGCACAGAAATACATTTGGGTTTCATAATCCTAGCCATCCACTGGAGAATGGTTTTGAACACCATTCCAGAAAGATCACTTTCAAGAAAACATTATTTCTAAGCAAAGGATTCCAGTAAGTTATTTGTGGATTTTCAAAGGGTAACATAATAAGCACACTCTGTTATCATGTAGTTCTCATTAGTAGCATTAAACATTTATAATTATTATTTGCTTAGTATTTCTAAAGTGCTAATAGCACATTAGAACTTTGGACACAAACTATTACTTCTTTTGAATAGATGCAACAATAGGAATGTAAGTGAAGAAATCAATCTCTACAAAACTAGGCTGAAAGGATAAAGAAACTCCGGGAATCCTTTCTCCTTTTTCTTGTCCTATTTCCAAGACAATATATCCAATGGCAAAATGATGTTGAACAGAACATAAAATAATTTATTCTACTAAAGGGCTAAAGCTTTACATTCACAGACTTAAAGCAAATACAGAAAAACGGATTCACAAGCTCTATTGTTTTCTCTCAGGTCATTTTTTCTGATCACTTCATATTTGTCTGCTGTGTAAGCTATTCCTAATACTGCACCAATCAGAAAAGATGGTTCCCTCTTTTCATGCATGCCTACATTCCTAGATGAAAATTAATCTTATCATGCAACATAGCTTTCTTTTTTCCACCCTTTTTCTTCATATATAAAACCTTTATATAATACATATGTAATGATACATCTATATGCAGTTACTTACGTATGATGCACAGAATACATTTTAAAGGCATTCTATCTTTAAATAATTAAAATGAATAAATCTGGGAAGAGATTCTTGAAAGGGGAGCATGCACTTTCTCCTCAAAAACCACCTGTTTGTGCTAAGAAAATCAAGGAGAATGAGACATGCATGTGGAATAACATCTCAGAAGATCGAGTTGAGGGGCAATGTGTTAAAAACACATTATTTGTAGAGTCACATGAGCTCATAAACTTAGAAGCTTTCTTCTTTCCCCAGCTCCTCCTTGCTACACCCAGTCAATCATTCCTAAGGTGCTTCCAGCCCCCTGCAGTGCGCTTTACAATGAGGAGATAGAAAGAGAGGGCTCAGCAGACAGGGTGGGACCATGGAGAGAGGGAGGAAGTAGAACCAGGAAACCTAACCAACCCGGTGTAATTGCTAATACAACCCAGCTGTGTGGGGGAAAGAAGGGTGTGCACAGAAGACAGGAGCTTTAAAATATATGGATGTTACTAAGACAGGCAACTTGCAGATAACCAATCACAAGGAAGTTGCTAAGGCAGAATTCTTTAAAAGAACCAATCAAAAGCATGCATCTACTCCTAGACAAAGAAGCACGCATTCTCTCCTCTCTCTCTCTCTCTCTCTCTCTCTCTCTCTCTCTCTCTCTCTCTCTCTCTCTCTCTCTCACTAGGTTCCTGGCTTCTATGATGGAGGATGAGCTCCCCTGGGCCCACATGGCTTATGGCCATAAGGGACTCCACAATGGAGTGATAGACTTTAATTAGCTTGAGTGCTGAACTACCCCAGGCTGCAACATGGGATGGAAGCTCTGGTCAACTGGCCTGCTTTTTATTCTCCTGGAACCCCAGCTGCACCTTTTCCAGCGCTGGCTTAAGGGGCAGGGGACTTTGGAACCGGAGACAAAGAAGCTTCACCCGTAACCCACTTCGGGTCTCCTTCCTGCTGCACTTTGCTGCGGGGACTCCATCTATCTCTCAAAAACTTTGCTCGCAAAAACCATTTTTGTCCTCGACTTCATTCTTCGATTTTGCAAGACAACGAGCTTAGACCTGAACACTACATTTTGGTTTCAAGACATCCAAAACCTTTCTAAATTGGTATCTGTTAAAATCACAGATTTGGTAAAGAGTGGCCACTTTCATCTGTGAACATTTTCAGAGAGTGCATTTTCGATGAGTTGTGAGCTATAGGTTCCCCCCGTGCAGCAAGTCCATCATCATGGTAAAGAAAGGTTTCTTTTTTTCAAGGCAACCCTTACAAATGTACGATGCGGTGAAAATACCGTCTGCGTTCACTTCATACACCTTGTGGATATGGCTTCCACGAGGTGCATATTTCAAAGGCTCCTATGGATGATGGGAAACATTAGTTATAACTTAAAAATGTTATGTAAAGTGAAAACGAAAGTGGAGGATATACAATGAAAAGAAACGGTGGCAGCATTTAAAGGGAACATGCACACAGGAGAGAAATGTGGTGGAAATGGGAAAATAGTTCAGAAAACACTTAAATGTTTCACAAGCCAACGCCTTTTTTCACAAACCGCATAATCAAAATGACTTATCTATATGAGAATTTAATTTCCCAAAACAGATGTATACTAACTACTTTTGTCACCTTTTAAAATTCCTTTGATCCATTTACTACTTTTCCTTTTCCTGCTAACACTTCAAAATAATATCCCTGAAGGTGATTCATTTTCAGTGAAAAATTAAGATTGACCATTTTGGAATCAGATCTTTTTTTAGGCTTTCTTATTGATGTTTTTAGATTCCATATTATCACTTAATATTTCCTTAAAATTTTTGCTCACAAGGATTTTGAATCTGGTTAAAAATGAAACAAAGAGAAGAGAAGGGTTGGAGAAGAGAGACAGAGAGCATATTAAGAAGAATGAACAATGAGGAGATCATTAGAATCCATAATGCCTTTGAAATCTAAGAGTTCTGAACCTTTAAGCTCAGGTACTTTGATACCATACCCACAAATCTCTAATTATAGTTTTGCCTCCAGTTGGAGATTATTAGAAATCTCAGGAATTAGTTTTTTATAAAAAAGAGTGTATTACATTTTTGGCAAAGGAATAAAATATATGTTCTGTGAACAATAAATACAGTGATGGTTTCTTAAGAAACATTTTCAGAACATGTTTGCAATGAGTCAATTTGTATGCAATTCTTCACTATGCCCTTATCTTCCAATCTTTCCTATTATAATCTGTAATTACATTTCTTTCTATAAAAATCCCCTAGGAGATGCATTTTTATCTTTCAATCAAAGAGTTAAGTAAATAAATTCCATTTGCTGGTGCATTTTTGTCTATATTTACTTACTCTTCTCATTATCATGAGTTCCATATGCATTAGTAGCTAATCTAATAAAAGAGTAATATGCTAATTGTGTCACCCCACTACATCCCAAGCCATGCCCACCAGCCAATCAGAGTGACTATATGCAAATTAACCCAACTAAGATGGCAGCTGGCAGCCATGGAGCTAGAGCAAATAGGAGGCTTGGTTGCCCTGGTAATGGAGGAAGCTAAGCTTACTGCCTGTCTTGGCTGGCTATGGCCTCTGCTCAAGGCAACAAAGTTTCAAGTATAGAAGATAAATAAACTCCAGATACCTGCTTCCAGCCAGGGAATCTTGGGTCTCTGGGGGCTGTGGCCAGCCTGCAAATAGCCATAAGCCCCTCACCCAGGATGACCACATCCTCATGGGGTGAGGGTCCCTGCTGGGGGGCTTGGCCAGACTGCAAACAGCCATCAGCCCCTCACTGAGGCTGGCCAGGCACCCCAGCAGGACCCCCCACCCTGAAGAGACTATGGCTAGCCTGCAAACAGCCATCAGCACCTCATCCAGCCTGGCCAGGCACCCCATGGGAAAATCCACTGCCCACCTCCCATGCACCAGGCATCTATCCTATGTAATAAAAGGGTAATATGCAAATTGACCCTAACAGCAGAATCACTAGGAATAACTGGTCACTATGACACACACTGACCTCCAAGGGGCAGTTGCTCAATGCAGGAGCTGCCCCTGGTGGTCAGTGCACTCCCACAGGGGAGTTCTGCTCAGCTACAAGCTAGGCTGATGGCTGCCAGTACAGCAGTGGTGATGGAAGCCTCTCCCGCCTCCTAAGCAGTGCCAAGAATGTCCAACTGCAGCTTAGGCCTGCTCTCCACTGGCAAGTGGACATCTCCTGAGGGCTCCCAGGCTGCCAAAGGGATGTCTGACTGCCAGCGTAGGCCCGATCCCCCAGAGAGCAGGCTAAAGCCAGCAGGTGGAAATCCCCGAGAGGTCCCAGGCTGGAAGAGGGCACAGGCCTGGCTGAGGGGATCCCCCCCAAGTGTACACATTTTTGTGCACTGGGCCTCTAGTTAAAATATAAAATAAAATAAAATGTTAACATTAATTTTCCAGCAAGTGTTTCTATCTTTAATTAAGAAGAGACAGCATTTATCTGTTAATTTCTGATACATTTAGATATTCCTCTGTTAGGCTTGACATGGTCTCTGTCTTTCACACTACCATACCATTCTCCCAGCCCCAAAGCTATTATTGCTTAGTAGAGGGAGTTTTGTGTGTCAATATTTAAAGTGTTGTTGTTGTTATTTTTTAAATAGTCTATTTTATTTAGGAAATGTAGTGAAGGTTTTACTGAAGAGAATAAGATGGCATTAAGTTTTCAAAGGTGAATAGTTGTTAATGGGAAAGTGAGTATGAAAGATTCTAGATAAAGTTCAGGAAGAAATAAAATGCAAAAGTAGGATTCAGGATTATAAAATAACTTGCCATTTTCTAGGAATTCAGCAGTGTCGTCAATCTAGAGAATGAACTATCAGTGAAAATGAGGCAAGAGAGTGAGGGGACTACTAGAATCCTGAAGGGATAAGTGGAAAATCAGGTAAAGTTTAAGGAATTATTAGACAAGTTTAAGGAGCATGTGGGGATGGTAACACACCCAGATTTCAGAAGGCTAGGTCATGGAAGCTGTCACCCCCCTTCCCCTAAACCACATCCTGTGTGCCTCTGCATTTAGCTGATCCTGATCTGTATTCTATAAAAACACAAGCAAACAAACAAAAATCTATAGTCATAATTATTGTGTTTTGACTGAATTCTGTGAGTCATTTTAGCAAATTCAAATCTGAGGGCAGCCCACATGGTGTGGCTCAGTGGTTGAGCATAGACCTATGAACCAAGAGGTCATGGTTTGATCCCCAGTGTGGGGAGTGCAGCAGGCAGCCGATCAATGATGTTTCTATCATTTTCCCTCTCACTTCCTTTCTGAAATCAATTATATGTGTGTGTGTGTGTGTGTGTGTGTGTATAATTTTAATCTGAGGGGATTGTTGAAAGCTCTAAATTTATAGCTAGTTGGTTGGAAGAGTAGTTGACCACCAAGACTGGCTGATGGTGTTTGAACTGGGGACAGGCTTGGAAGGACTTTGCTGTTCTCTTTTAGCATCTGCACTTTATCTAGTCACTGTCAGAATTAAATTTAATTGTAGGATACCCAGTTGGCATAAGATAATTGATGTCAAAACAGATATTAAATAGTCTTTCAGAAAAATTAATTTAAAAAACCCAGACCCTAGCTTTGTTCTATGGCTGAGGATATTGTGATCTAAAAATTTGAGTTGCCTTAAATCAGATTCTTAGTAAGAGCCTGCATTAACATCAACTTCTAAATTCAAGTCCAATACCTTTCTACTACACTTTGCTACCAAGATCCAAGTATGAATGAGTAGAACATACAAAGTATTATCTTAATATATAAAGAGCCAGGGTCCATCATGACCAAAACATCCAGACAGACTACTGAACAAGGCTAGGGTCCTGGTGGCATGGCAGAAGTTGGTCCTGGGTCCCAAATGCCCATGGTAGGAGTCAGTCCTGGGTACCAGCTGCCTGCTGCATGGCAGTGAGAGGGAGCTGTGGGCCCTGGCTGCCCGTGGCATGGTGGTGGGAGAGAGCTGAGGGAATGGAGCCATGCTGTCATCAGACTGGCCTCTTGGTCCCTCCCCCCACCCGCAGGCTCCAGGGAACCAGCACTTTGCTACCATCTAGGAATCTGGGTCCCTCCCCCTGCCCACACGCTCTGAGGAACTGGAGCCATGCTGTCATCGGACTGGCCTTTTGGCCCCTACCCCCCAGCCTGCAGGTCCAGGGAACCAGAGCCATGCTACGATGGTATTGGACCCTATCTGAGGGGTCCTGGATTGTGAGAACGTGCAGGCTGGGCCGAGAGACCTCACTGAGTGCACGAATTTTCATGCACCAGGCCTCTAGTATATTAATAAATGAAAATGGAACTATTATTATTTAACAATGATAATTTAAGACTTTGAAATGTTAACCTAGCATTGATTGTGGTGAGGTTTCCATAATACATTTGTTTCATATCCACATATGAGTAGCTAACAGGTGAAAGCATTTTTACCAAATTGTTCCAGTTTGATTTATAATTTACTAATTTAAGCAGTCATCTAGAATAATTACAAAGAATAAGTTTTGGTATTATTTTATTTACCCATAAAAAAGAGAGCTATACTAGACCTTTAGTTTTTGAGATTCTATGGTTAATTTATGGCAAAAATAAAGTGATATATTCTGAGAGTGATGTATCAACATTTCTTTTAAAATTGATTGGGAAAAGAAGGTAAGAACTTAGGACCACATTATATTGAGATGAGGGTAAACATTTACAAAGGAAGTTTATTGGAGTAGAATACTAATGTATAAGCAGAAATGTGTATTCTAAATGTTTTTATTCTAACCTTAACCTATATTTTATTAACACCATTATTGATGTCCTTAATAATTAGACAATAGTCTATTCTGGCTTTTTGTATCTAATATAATAAAAGAGTAATATGCAAATTGACTGTTACCCAAGACACCTAAGCCATGCCCACCAGCCAA